>VXAC01006824.1:0-80456 GCA_013399225.1 Rhipidura dahli | reverse complement strand
AAAAAAACCCAAGCAGAACTTCAGAACTTTAGCTGAACAGCATAAACTTGTACAGGATATATAGAGGTCATCAGATTAATTTTGGAGTAGAGGCCTGAGATTTGCAAACTCTAAGCTGCACTGGGGCAAAAGGATCTGTAAAGAAGGAGTCTCCTTCTCTTCCTCGTTTTTCCTCTTTTCTTCTGAATTAACCTCTGTTCCTGGAACAGCCATCCAATCCTTCTGTACCACAGGACCATTTTTGATTCTGGACATCTCTTCTTTCCACTACATTTCTTTTCACTGATTCCCCTTACCTCAGTTTAAGTGGCATGGGCTTGAGTATTCTGTATGTCTCAATAAGGGACATTTTCTTTGCTAGAATTCATTAGTGTTAAATGTAAATATTGTTCCAGAAAAGGAAAACAATGTTTTACTTGACAAATGAATAAATAAATAAATAAATAGTAGTGGAAATATATCAAGGAAAATAAGAAGCTGATGTGCAGCTCCTGTAAAATACCGCAACACATTGATGCTATATAAACTAAAATATAGATGGAAAAAAATTAAAATATTCATTATATTTAGATGTTACATATTATTAATATAATATGTGAATATGTAACATACTGTGCAGCATATAATAATACTTTTTTATTTAATAAATTATGTGCTATCTGGAATTGCAGCTAACTTAGAAGGAGATAATACACACAATTATTGCAATGTCATACACTTTTCCTTATTTAGGCTTAAAAAAAGAAAAAATGTTTGCATATTCTTCATTACATTTAGACAGTTTTCAGAGCAAGATGTTGCTGCTTTCTCTTAAATGGTATTAACTTGAAGGTTCTTGAAAAATAAGTTGCAGGTGAAATGCACCAACCTTCTTAACCCCAGTCTCATTACTAGATGAAACCATAAAGACCATGGGAAGCTGTGTTAGAATACAGAAGAAACTCACGTTTTGGCTAATAGCCAAAGGTATACAAAACAAAGCTTGAATGAAAGAGTAATCTTCCAGCAGATTAAAGATTTCTGTGGTTGATATATTTTCTTTAACCAGGACTCTTCATAACACAACATTTGAAAATTGTTTAGATTCCAATAACTTGGTTTGGTCAGAATATCCATTATTTCAGTTCTAATTTCTCATCTCGGCTTCGGCAAAATTGTTTGGAACATCCTAGGAAGACTCATTAGCTCCTGCATGTCAGATATAACTTCTGAACACTTTCTCCAATGTCAAAAGGAGCCTTCTGCAGACAGTCAATGCTGTGTTATTAGCCTCAAGCAGAATTTTATCCGATTGTTGCTAATCTCCTATTTTGTATTTTGCTGAGAAGGAGATGCTTAAGGTTTTGATTAGTTGGCTTCATGCTTAGATAGGACACTGTTTTCTGCACTTAGCTGCTTACAGATAATGGTATAGCTCCTGTAACTACTGATTAATTGTAATCCACTGACAAATTCCCCTTTCCCCCGCAGCTCAACTGGGGGGGACAATACTCTCCAGGACAATACACTTCTGGCAATATTTTCTGCATTTTGCCATTTTGAAGAAATATTCCCATTATCTAAAGCACTGTGTGTTTGCCATGCATTTAAATTTTCTGTATCTTTTCTTTATGTTGGAGTTCTCAGATTCTTAGTTAAACTAAGAATATATTTATGGGGAAAATAAGTCCACCTTTAATATAAAATAAAGCCAAGAATTTATTGTTACCATAATGAAAACCTTAACAGTGTAGGAGTCATCACTGGTCTAGCTCTAATTATTACAAAGTAATACAAAGGATAATAATGCATTTATACTGTTTAAGTACAGAAAAGGTTAAAATACTATCAATAATACAATTAAAATTTTTACACATCTGCAATCCTTAGCCAGAGGAAATATGGTGCTCTTGTTAATGATTTTTCTTCTCATTTTTCCCCCATTTTGTTCAAGTTTTATTCATTTATATAAGTTTGCTAACATGGAAACTACCCTTTCTTCACTGATCTATAGGTCCAGACTACATTGTAATTTACTATATATGGTACCCTTTTATGTATGTTGGACATTATTTCATTGCTCTATTTCTCACTCCTAGAAGCAGTTATGTTCAAATCTATTATTCTTCTCTTGTATATATATATATATATTTTTTTTTTAATTTCACTGACTTAGTGAGTGAGTCAAGAGGTCTCCAGTGTCAAGCTTATGCCCCATCTCTTGTCACCTCATGCCTTACTTGAACACAGAATACCCTCAGTCTTCTCAAGGCTCCCATCATCATACAGCTACATCACTCTGTGTGGTAAAGTTATCATTTTACCTACAACAACCTTTTGTTAATACTATCTGTATAAAACTGGCTGTTACATACACAATTAAACAAAAGTAAAAGAAATTAAAAATTGACACCTGGTCAATTGGAGAAATTGTTGTTGCAACCAAGTCAAGTAAAATGAAGTGGGCGGGTTGAAAGAAGCTCAGACAGAGGAAGCCTGATGAAAAAGAAAAGTCCTTTCCTTCTCAGTATTTCTTTGTTCATTATCCTCCACCCTGGTTTTCTCTAAAAATGGATTAAAAGTAAGTTTGCAATGTCTGCAAAAGACCTTGATTCTGCCCCAAGGGAAATCTCACAGGACATTTTTATTTGTCCTTTTGCCTTCTTGTTGGAGAAATGAATAAAATAGCTCACAAAAAGATCATGAGAGTCAAAGCTGCAGAGCTACTGCACCCTTCCATCCCAAAGAGATGCATTAAGCATGTGTGACAAGCTTTATTTAATCTGGCAATAGTGTTCAGGTTCTGCTCAGACTACCAATTAACACCAGCCTAGACCCTTAAAAAATTCTAAACACTTTTGCCAGTTATCACAACATTTACCACAATATTAAATATTATGGGGTCAGTGGCAAAACAGTTTCTGAAGCAAGTCTAGATTTTTTCATTTGTTTATGATACATCATATCACAGCAACAGACCACACCAGAAATTTTGAAATATTCAAAATCAAAATTTGTCTATGACTTTACCTTTTCTTTCCTACCTTTGTTCATCTTTTGAAATGTAAATCAACATCTGAAGAGTGACGTGACATTTTCATACCTCAGTACTTTTGTTCCCTAATATATATCAAGACCAAAACAACATTAAAAGAATGTCTGAATTATAGGAATGATTTTATGAGTCTTTGGAACAATGTAAAATTTGCCACAAAACCTAGCAAATAATATGGTATCTTGAAAAAAAAACCATAAAAAAATAACATATTTGACAATGAACAATATACTTATTTTATTGAACTTACAGTTTGAAAATTAAAAGCATGTATCTTAATAAATTTCATGTATTAAAACACGTAAAAACTAGTTTCCCTTCTCTTTTGTGCAACCTTTATGAATAGGGATACTTGAATTTTACTAATCTCAGAATCATGTAATTTTAGACCAGAATTACTGGCACGAAAGTTTGTTTTACAACACCTATTTTAAAACCAAAATTTATAGCAAACTCTAGCTCAAATAATTATGAATAATATCTATCAAAAACCTAACTGTATTTTATTGTCTTTGCCTTCTTGTTTACATTAAAGGTCAGGTAAATTGCACAGAGACATTTCTCTATTTGCAGTAGATAAGATGAGATTTTTAATAGCTCTTCAGCATTTGAATGTGAAGGAATGTAATCAATGGAACTCTGCATTAGTATTTGAATTGTTATTAACAAGTTCAGTTGCAGATTCAGATATGAGCAAAGCCATTTTATACATTAGGACAGCCACATTCTTCTGCTTAAGTTTTGCAACTTGCACCATGACTTAATAATTTCTCAGCTTTTTCAATAATTGAGTGATAAGATCAGTCTAGAATTAAGGAGAAAAATTTTATACATATATTGGTAAAACTAATAATTGTAGGCAAGTTTAGTCTTGCAACACCTTTTTCTATCAAATAATTTGAAATATTTTGGGGAGGCTTGCTACATTGTACTTGGACCTTTAAGAGAGGCTACTTTGACATATATTTTATCATTAATCAATAAGAAGTGTTTTAGTCTTTTCCAATGAATTTACAGCACAAATTAGACCTTATCCTATAATAGCAGATATTTCTAGTCCAAACATATTTTGATTTTCAAGATGCACAAACAAAAATGAAAGAAGTTTTAGGAAAACTACTTTGAAGAATGATTTATGCTGTTTTTCTGTGGTTCATAACTAAATCACTTGAAATGTTTTTAATGCTATTTTTCATTTCCCTTAAGGAAACAAGACTATAATATACCTCAGTGGTGCAAAGTGAAAATGAAATATTAGTGATAGAAAATTGAGCAGAGCATTACAAACTGCTCTTATGGCTGATCAAAAAGCTTCTATTTTCTTGAATTATTACAGTGAAACAGAAGATACAGATTGGATTTTAGATGCACAGATTTTTCTTTCTAATTCATGTTCTATAAAGAAAGGAAGATAGTGATAGAGCCTGATATAATTGACAGATGTCTATAGAATATACCAGGGTAGGAACAATCTATTCAGCTCTAACAGAATGTTGGTTTTTTTTGAAACAGAGGAGACACTAGCAAACCTCAAAGCTTATTTAGCCTCTCATTTTCAGCCCTCATCCCCACTTTGGTGGAAACCATGGAATACAGACATGGACATTTTGTGAGCAGCAGCAAGCAAGTGGTACAGGGTGAGTGGGATGAGACTGGGCAAAAGGAAACAGCTGTAAACTCATAACCAATGACTTGCTAGATCCTTTCCTTGCTCACCTCTGCAACCTACTAATTCTTCCTGAAAAATACACATTTGAAAGCTCTTCTCTTACTGGAGTGCATATTTACTGCGGTTATGACACACATACTGTTATGCTTAAACTAAAATAAGCGAAAATCCATCACAATTCAACATTTGCAATCTACTTTCAACTTTGGGAAGGTTTAAAAGCAACATTTGAAAAGTGTTTAGTCTCTGATTAGGCCCTCCGACCTTTAATATGGATTTCTTCCCTGAATACTTTTTGTTTTATTAATAAGTATATTTTTTCCTGTATACCTTTTATTCTGTTTACATTACTTTTCACTGCAGTTTAATATTGGAACCATCACATTTTATAGCCCCATAAAGTTATAAAGGCTATACCAATTTCTATCATAATATTTTTTATGGAAATTATGAAGATTTTCCATGAAGCAAGCCTTCCAAAAAGACCTTATAGTGCTCTCTGCAGAGAGTAATAATAGCAATAATATTTATTTAGTACCTTTCATCTAAGATTGGCAAATATTTTGCATGAAGTCCCAGCTCTATGTTTCCTTTAGAGTATGCCCCTGCATTTTGGCTCAACAGGAAAAGAAAATAAATCAGAGAATTGCTTTTACAGGTGCTCTACTCATCATGAGAATGTAAATTATACCCCCTTTGCTGAAATTTGGTCATCAGCAGTATCAGGCATCTTCCTTCTCTTATTATTAAAAAAAAAAAAAAAAAGCTGGTGATGGCACAAAATGCTGACACATAGTGACACATCATCTTTACCTACAGTTATTTTGGGACCCACATGCATTTTTTTTCTCAGTTATTTGAGTCTTCATTGTGCTTTAAGGAAAATAGATATTTTTCTACTTTTCTGAGGGGAAATTGAATTGAAAGAATTAAGGTGATCATGCAGCTATATATCAGCAGAGAGGGAGAGTTTAATGTAAAATATTGTTCCAAATTAATAGTTTTTCATTTTCATTATTTGATCAGTATTTTTAGAGTATAAATCACATAACTTTGGTGCATATTTTAAAGGCATACATCTGAACAATCTGGTATCAATACATATGTTTTTTCTGCGTACAGCAGGGAACTTGAAATAACTTGATTATGTGAAAAAAAAAATTACAAACAAAAATAGTCTATCTCCTCTTAGAATGGCTTTCCTAATTGTCTTCACAGCCAGTTATTTTTACTCTCTTCCAATCAAGTGAAAAATTATTTACTTGCCAGAGAAAACACAATATGACTGTGTCTTTTCATGTTATATTGGAAAGGTTGGGTCAAAACAGGTTTTATTTTAGCAGCTTTAATCTAGTAAGCCTCAATGTTCAATTTTCTAAAGACATAGAATTGGAAAGAAACCTCATGTAGCATTTGCAATTTCACTTGAAATCTCAAGGGAATTTGCAAACTTGCAAGATAACTCAAGTTTGTCTTGCAAGCCAAAAGCTTTAGATCTCCTAAATATACCAAGAATGTGGTTGCTGACTTGAAATTGCAAGAATTTAATCCTTTCGTAGTGTGCAAAGACGAATGCAGTGCTAAATATCCAGAAGAAACACTTCAAGCTAGTGTATTTGTTGCAATAACCATGGAAATGTCAGTCTTCTAGGATTTAACTTTGAAAATTAGAAATTACGGTCTGTTCTGTGAAAGAACAGTATTATAAGATTGTTATTTTATATACTTAACTTAGGTAAATGACAAATAAAATTAAACATAATATTGATTGATTGATTGATGCTGTTCCAAGTATATATGAATTTTCCCCTCTCACTTAGTGTTTTACCACAGAATTGTACAGAAATTCTTTCAAAAGCATTTTTATTGCAGAGTTATTGTGTGAATATTCAATTTATTCTATTTATTGTCAGGAATATTTTGTTTTTTTAACAAAAAAGGTAAGGATATGACATGGACTCTCGTCAGTCCTTACTCAATAATTAGTGTCATCTCTTCACCATAGCTGTCAAGATCATTTTCCTATTTTCTTGACATATTACGGCCTCACATTTTAGTTCCTGGTTATTTGTCTGTTTTCCCACCACAGCCCCAGAGCCCAGTAAACATGGGAGTGCCATGATCTGTAATGGCTTGGTTCCAAGTTAGCACCACAAAATTCAAGCCTGTCTGAACCTCCCTGGAGACGGTTTTAGCTTGCAATACCCATAACCCAATGACCTATTGTCTACTCTGATTTAGTTTTTCCTTAATTTGTTATAGTATGTGCCTATTATTATAGATACCATAGTCAATACAGTAATAAGAAGTAGAATGAACTATCTATGGCCCTAATATAAAATGCATGTAGAGAAATGCATCCATGGCAAAATAAAAAAAAACCTCTACTATCATGTGCGGCATGATAGTAGAGGTTACAGATCTCTAAATAGCTGAGCCATGGTCAGTTACTGGTCATGAAATTACCTCAACCTTGAGAGCTTGGCAAAATCAGTGTGTGGGATGATTAAGAGAACACAGAATGAGTATTCAACTCACATAGCATACAGCTTATATAGTAAATGGAGACATAAAGTGGGTTTGCAGGAAAAGGAGGAAAAGAGCAAAACAAGAGTATAAAGCGTAATAGCAAAAAGTATCAAAATAATGTAAAAAAATCCCAAGAGTGGGACAAAAATATGGTAAACATTAATGATTTATTAGAAAATTTACCCATCTCACTGATGGACTTGGGATGCTGAAGGCTTGCTCTAAACCTCTCTACTCATAGAGAAGGTATTGAGTTTAGGACCCAGTATGGCACTGGAAGGTTGAATACACCAAGAAAGAGGTAGGTAACAGAATTCTTCCATTAAACTTTAATGACTGTAATTGAAGTAACAGTAAACCATTGGCTTTGCATATAAGATGTGCTTGTCTTATCTGTAACAAGGTTCTGATTGTAAGAAACAAATGAGAATCTCCAATTTATGTGCAATTAAATGGTAATAATAATCACTGCAGTATTTTTACCCTTCATTTTTCCCTACTGCTTTTTTTTTCTGTTTTCCTGTGTTTTCTTTTGCCTTTGTCACTCTACCATCTTATGTCATCCATCTGCTTTTTAAATTTAACCTTGGACCACAAAACTCCTAATACACACTCTCTCAAGTTTTTATTACCAGCTCACTAACCTGTCTTCCAAAAAATCCTTCCTTACAAGCCATAGAAGGCACAAAAGAATTGTGTGAGTCAGGAAGAAGTGGAATTCTCTGATCTTCTGATTTTATTTTTTAATTGAAAATAAATCAGATGTTAAAATGCCTTTCATGCCCTTCTGCTGTCTGGATTGGCCACCAGTTGCATTAATCGTAAGAGAGGATGCTGCTTGTTAACACTTTCTTCCAAAATCCATCATGAATGTGCAATAAAGATGTGGCATCCTTCGGCATGTCTTTGTGTGTATGGACTGAGTTTCCCAGGCCTTTCTTATCTGCAGTCTGGGTTCTCCATTACCATGACATGCAAACTACTACACTTTTGACATTTCTATAATTACAAGAGTGTTTTTCAGGAAAAGCATTTCAAATACATATAGAAATAAAATGGGAAATCAATTTACCTTTGCAGATCTACCTATTACATTATAAGCTTTCCAATAAAGGAGTAAATCTGCATTATTGTGCACCAGTATGAAGATATAATACTGATAAAAGCCTCTGTTCTCTGCAGTCATAATAATTCAAGGTTGTAAGAATTAAACAGTTTTTCCTCTTTTATAGAGGTTTCCTTTTTTAAAAATTAATATGAATAATTAAAAAAAAAAATTTAAAAGAATGTGTTCCCCCACCAAAAGAAAAAGGATTAATGCTCCTCTTAGATGAGGGGACAGCAAGTGTATAAGCGCAAAGTTAAATTTATGGCACCATTATTGCATTGGATTTTTGATGTCTAAATACTGGTTGATCTGCCTGTCCATTTTCAGTGTCTTTCCTCTCTATATTTATTTGCTTTTGCCTTACGAATAGCTGTCTATTGCTTATAAAAATTTAGATTTATCAAAGTTTAATGAACCTATAATTTAAACAGGGGTACACTTTCCTGTAAGGCTGCAGGCTACTGGCTAGACGAGCCTATAGACTAGCAGCCACATTTTTTTTGTGGAATGTCTACGCACTTCATTACGCAGCTATTACCTTTGATTTATGTTTGCTCAGGCATGAAGTAGTTCCCATTACGTTTCCTTATATCTCTGCAAGGTATTAGATTTCTGAAAATCCAGGCTCTATGTAGTAGTTGTATTGATTTAAGAAATGTCATGTGTTAAATCAAACCCAGAGGCTACAGTTAGCTGCTGTGTCTTCATAGAGAGCTGGAGGAGAGCAGAAAGTAGTAAATACTCTGAGCAGTTCATTGTCCATATGCTGGGCCTCTCTAGGAGAATAGAGGAAAAGATGGACAGAGAGAGTGAGGATATGGGGTTGAACAACAGCAGGCTACAGAGATTTGGTGTACCCAGGTAAGGGGCTCCCTTGCAAAACCTGGAGAGAAGAGGCAGAAGAAAAACATTGTTTTCCAGGGCAATCACAGACACAAAACCACATCTGACCCTAGGCAGGCACGTGCCATCTGCAGTGCCCCGGCTGCCTTGTGTTGGTCTTGTCACCAAAGGACAAAGTCAAACAAAACTTCCATTTCCAGCATTCATGCTCAGGTGCAGAAGAGTCACCTTTCAACTCCCATTACCTGTGTGCCCAGACTACCAGGACAGCTTTTGACATTTCTCCAAAAAACTCTATCTGTCACTGTATCTTTGGGTTTTGAACAATCCAAGACATTCTTCACAACATTTAGACCTGCCATATAGCCCTTAAAATTAGCCCTTTCTTTTTGAATAAATGAAACTGTATCTTAACTAATCTGCTTCAGGTGTTAGTCTCATGAGAAATAGAAGAGGAAGAGCTGAAAAGCATATTATGGAAAAAATAAATCATATCATGCCAGAGTGTCATTGTCCTGCTCCTCAGCCATTTTTCACTATCTTCTAGTGTCATTGTAACCTTCTGTGCAAGGTTAAATGTCACAGTGTGGTTTTATCAAAATAGCAACCTTTCTCACATGTGAAAATTACTATACCATGGACTATACCATATTTCCTGGAGAGATTTGTTATGAAGACATGTTACTGCACTAAAAAGAAAAGCTGAACTGATTTCTACATTTGAATTAAGGTGTGCCAATCACATGAAATTGCATAAATATCACCGTACATTCAGGCCAGAAATTATTTGTGTCAATATCCCAGGTTTCATTTGGTTTTGCATATGATTCTTGTACACAAATTTGTTATGTTTTATATGACATCAAATTTAGTTTAGCAAGCCAAAAATAATAAATGAGATTATTTTACTTTGATTGACCCTAAAATAATACGTATAAAAAACCAAAATTATTGCAGCAGTGATTTGTATGGAGAATAGAGATGACGAGTATCTCCTTGAAATGAGAATTGAAAGATATATCCAAAACACACAAGTAGATCAAAGTGTTCAACAGACATTACAATATTTCTTAGCAAACAAAATGATAACACCAGAAAGAGCCAGTGCAAGTCTCAGACACCTGTGAAAGGTGCTCCTGAGAAAAGTCTTGTAAGGGATGTCATGCCAGAGAACAAAATGTAGGCAACAGTACCCTATTTGACATCAGTATGTTACATATTTGCCTCCACATAGAGTTTTATTACATTCTCTCTGTCTTTCTGTCTAACAGGGAGCTGGGATTTTTTGGTAACCCTTTTTGTTAAGGGAGCCTGTTGTCTCCTCACAAACTGCTGTAGCTCAGTACAGAACTACAAAGACCTACAAAAATCTTTATTTTCCAAATTTTATTTCTCTGGGCAAGGGCCTAAAACTATTTCCTTATATATTTTATTTTAATGAAATCCTTCAATTTTTAATTTTTTTTTTCAAATTTCCTTTCATTTTGGCAACATTTAGGCCACCAGATTAGAATTTTATAGCCAGGTATATTTCCTTTAAGAAACTTCCAGGATATCAAACACAGTAAAAATAAGCTTTTTTTTTATTACTAAATTTTGCATTCATAAGAAGCCTTTCTAAAAAGGAAGAAGCAAATGAAGTACCTATTTCCATATACCAAATGTTATATGTCAGTGTGGGGCTGAGGTGTTCTTTGGAAATTCCACATTCTCAGATGGGAAGAGAATGTTTTGTGCTTCTTCTCTTATTCTCCCCAGAGCAGTGAAAGAGTGAATACAGCATTTCTCCTTTACTCACCCTCTAGCCAGTAAGGCCTTTCTCCACCTATATTTCTGGCTATTGAGTGCTCTATTCATCCGTTCTGTTATTTTTGTCCTTCATATATCTGCCCAGCTATTGATTTTAGCTAATACTTGCACGGATTCTTAAAACATGGAGAGTTGATTTATTTAGCTCTTTATAAAATGTTCCAGACAATGCAATGTGTACCACTTTACATCCCGATTATACTGGAATTCAGTTGTAGTCAGTAACTGAGGGAATAACCAGAATGGATGTTTTGCTAGGAAATTTCAGACAGAAAAATTAATACAATTTTAATATATTTTTGGTTTTCTGAATGTCCACTTTCATAGAATAATTCTTCTAAATAAAAGAAAGTAAGAACTCCACTAAATCCAGGAACTCTTTCCTGGTGTCTAGTTTTCTAGCTTTTTCTTTTATGATTTTACCCAATTAAATTTATTGCCACCATTTTGGTCTTTCTTAAATCATCTTTTTACCTTTGTATTGAGCAACCTTCATACAGACACTGTTCTCATAGCCCTTTTCTGCTGTCATTTGGCCAAGGTATACAGAGTGAAATTTGGCCTTTACACTTTCTCTTCCTACAATAATCTCCCTTATCTCTTGTTCATTTTTGCTGTTCCACTTAGAAATTCATTTAATTTGTTCATTTACTTTCCTAGTAAACCAATGCCCAGAACTGAATGCAATATTCCAGGCTTAGTTGCACGAGTGTTATGCTGTGAATGATTATTATTTCCTCAGACTCTGACACCTCTTTGCATGAAGCCCAAGAGCTCATTGGCCTCCCTTAATGCCATATCACTGTATAGATTCACGCCTGATTTTCTGCCCATTACCATCTCCATGGCTCTTTAAGCATTGCTGCTTTCCAGGTTTCTCTCTCCTACTCCATAGCTATGTTTTGGCTTATTTTTCTTCATATGTTATTAGATAGCCTTTTTCCAAATTGAATCTCATTTTGCTCATATGTCCATGTTTCTAATATTCCTTGGTCCCTTCTTACTAATTTTGTGCCACCAGCAGTGTTTGCAACACCTCCCAATTTAGTATGATATGTGAATTTAATTAACTTGTTGTTCACTCCCACTTTCAAAGCATTAATGAAGTTTTCAACAGAAACTCTGGAACTAACACTGGTCTCCTCAGGGCTTCCAGACAGCTCCCCCACAACTTGATACATTGTTGTGTATCATTACTCTTTGTTAGTGTCCCTTCAGCCACTTTTCAGTCCATATGACAGTGTCCCTATCTAAACACCTTTTAATTAATTTTGAAGGACAGATTTTGACAGATAATGTAAATCAATTTTTTTTTAAGTGTCTCATATAGGATTCAAGCAAAAATAGTTTTTATCTATTTTCCTTCTTTTTTTGTACTAAAATTAAAATTTTATCATTAACAGCAAACCTATTTCTTTTTTTTTTTAAAAAAAAGTAATTCTGCTAATTCTTAATGATTCCATTATCTTCTAGATGTTCAATGGCCATTTTGCTCCTGACATTTATTTCCTTGACTCATTCAAGTTGAAATCTAGGCTTATGATCTGATAGGTTCAGGATTATTCACATTTCTACTGCTTGCTTGCTTGCTTTTTTGGTAGTATTTCATGAATTCTCTAGTTCTCTCTGAATTTGAGAGCAAAATAATTAAAAGTCAGGCATTCTTTTCTTCTATTGCCATTTGTTAAAATGCATATCTGCTACAATCAAATTGTCAGTTACAGTATTTCAAGGCTTCTCTTACTGCCCCCTTTGTCAGTAACTTTGTGTATGTGCTGCTTTGAAATTGCCTAGCCTGTTTTCTCTCTTTCTTAATTGGAAAAAAAATCAATCCATAATTTGCGTCACAAAGTTCCCCATCTATGTACTCTGGACCCTTATTAGGAGTGATAGTGGGGGGTGCATTCTCCCAAACATTTTTGATTGCTTTCTCTGTAACTGGGGTTTTTAACCAGATTTCTTAGCACTTACAGTTCCCTAGGAGTATAGATTCATAGATTATAAAGCTACAAGGGACCATTATGATCATCTGCTCTGACCTTCTGCACAGAACATAACAGCAGTGCTTAGGAGAACCTCCAAATCACCTACTGGGAAAGCAAAGAGACACATAGTGTTTTGAGTTAAAATGTCCTCATTTGTCTCTATCCAGATTCTCCTATTAGACTATTCACAGTAATATCTCCTGCATGATTCAAGGGAATGTCTGCAGGAACACGTCTAATATGATATACACCTCTCTGAGCTCCATCTTGCTGGGGGACGTGGTTTATAAAAACACTGCACCTATGACCTTATGTGTTAAAAAAATGCTACACAAAAACCTACAAAAAACATGGACTTCAGAGGGACATTTATAAAGATTAGGAAAACACTTCATCTTGGGGATCAAAAGGCTAAAGGGTCCTTTCTCTTCTCCCCAGCAGAGCAATCATGTGGCAGGTTGTGTTCTGTTTGGGTGCTGAGTTCACATTGAACTCCGTCAGGTATGCACAGAATTCCCTACTTCTTTTAGGATAAGAAATTATCAGGTAATGACAGTTACATATGAGAATGGTGAAAGATTCAATTAAATTACTGATGCACTGCAAGATCTCACATCAGATCCTAAATTACATTTCCATTGGCAGTTTGGGCACTGGCTGTGGTGGCACACCATAAACTCAGCACGTTATATCCTGATAACAGCACCATAAAAGAGATTCACTCCTACTCTTACCCTCACTATTCACCAGAGTATGTTTGTGGCAACCTTCCAGTAAGACTGCAAACTTTTCTGTTTCTTTCTCAGTTTATGATGTTCATTTAAAATTCTGAAAAATCATTGTTTTACAAATACATAAAATATACAGATTTCTGGTGTGTACAGCTAGCTTCTTCTGCACTTACATTTATATGTGCAATCCACCAATTTATACTGAGTGTGTTTTATTCCTTCTGTCTGAGCATCTAAAGACCCAGGAGATAGCCAGTTAAAAATAATAAACATTTTTTAAAAAATCTTGCTAAATATATTGCACTGCATTCTCATACACTACTCTGGAAAGCAAGGGGAAAATAGAAAATACCCACATTCAGTATCTTTTTTCATGACTTCTTACAGTCTAAAGGAACTTCTAATGGAAGTTTTTGAATGACAGTCAGGGCTGGAGTGCAGTTTGCTGTGAAGTGGTTTTTATTGCTGCTTCAGAAAAAAAATTGATAACCTCACTATCCCCAAAGCATAGGCTTTTGAAGTTTTGAAGGAATATCTGGGGACCTAACTTCTTCCCAAAAGAGCTTGACTGCACTTCTCACTGTGTTTTTGATTCAGTTAGGAGCTCCTCACTTCTCTCAAAACATCTTAGAATATGTCCTCCAACTCAAAAATTTTAAATACCCACATATGAAGAGAATTAGATTAAGATTTATAACATATTTATATAATAAAAAGGGTGGTTTCTTAAGTATCTATACATAGTGTATTATGTGTTTATTGCTGTATTATGTGTTTTGCAGAGAACTTATATTCAATAGGACCACTATTCATCCATCGGCCCATACATCATTTTATTATATGCTAGAGATATATAGCATCTCTACAAGAGTACTAAATATTACTTTAAAATAAAATTATCAAATAATTGCAGATGAAAAAATTGGAGTGCTTGCATTAGGCTGATGTTTTTAAAACTTGAATAAAAATATAAAAA
Source organism: Rhipidura dahli (assembly GCA_013399225.1). NCBI lineage: Eukaryota > Metazoa > Chordata > Aves > Passeriformes > Rhipiduridae > Rhipidura > Rhipidura dahli. The sequence continues at coordinate 65,772 of VXAC01006824.1, read as the reverse complement.
TATTAAAAAAATTGAGACAGAACATTTATTCTCTTTTTGAATCTTCCTCATTTACTGAAAACATGAAACTGAAGGAATCACATATGTTTCAGCTTGAAGATTACCTGCTGCCTTTCATCTGGCATTAGAATAGTTTATATAGCCACAGAAAGAAACTTGAATAATATGTGGAAACCCCTGAATATTTACTTGACAACAAGTAGTGTTTCTGCCAAATCTATCTAGGAATGAGTAAGACATAGGTTGGAGTGTAGGTACTGGAAAACCAAAACCAATCACCAAAAAAACCCCACATTTTTGAACCTGAAAAAGAAACACATTTGTATACCTTCATCATGACAAATGCAGTGCTTAAACCAAATTACATCTCCATTCTCAGAGATGTGTCTTTGTCCTGATGAAAATACAGAGTAATCCACAGTGAGAGGAAAATCTCACAAAACCTTTGAGTTGGAGCAGCATCTAAATGATTATAATGCATGAAAATTTTCTTGGAACTAAAAATACTCCAAGCCCTTAAAATAACCAATAAAAAATGGAGTAGGAACAGTTGGACATGGTGGGGAAAAAACAGAATTAGAAGAGGAATCATGGTCTTTTTTTTCATACTGGGGAGCACTGTGTGTACCCATCAGCCTGTCTGATTTTTGTCTGTAATATCTTGGCAAATACAAGGTACTATCTCACCATGTCAGCATCTACATGTTTAAGAGCAGGTAAATGTTTCAGATTAAATTCCAATGACTCTGAGCAGCTGTAAATTCTGGTAGTCATTCTCAGCATAGCTTCATGTTTAGCCTGAAGATTTATGTGTGTCTGGGCATAGACTCCTGATCCTTACAGCAGTATCTGATCTTATCTTCTTGAACTGGATTTTACTCTGAACTTCTAAAGCTATAACAAAAGATGGAAATTTATTCAAAATCCCCCTTACAAACAGACTAGTTTTAAGTTGAAGTCCTGTGAAAAGAAATCTTATTAAAATACCTTAGCTGTATCAATATGCTTATTAGAAAAAAAAAGGCATTATAATGGGAAGGGGCAGGCTCGTTGCAAGAACCAATTAATAAAACACAACATATATTACCAGTGGACTAAATTGAATCACACTAGTGAATAAAAAAAATCAGTTAAAGCTTCCATGTTCACAGTATTTATGTTCCTTTCTCTGAACTGGAAAGGAAAAATAAATTGAAAAAAATTATAATTTTCTGGAAGAAATTGCAAGGAAATAAGAAAGAAGTAATTCTAATCCCTTCGGCAGAAACACTCACTGCTCAGCTTGCCCTCCATTTTCATGGAGTTATTGCTGACATAGCACTTGCATTGTCCAGGACCTGGAAATGGAAAAGGAAATCAGAGCTGATCTATGTCTAGGAAAAATGGTTTAGCAACCTAGAGTTTAGAAAGCTATGGTGTGTAGGGCTGCAATACACTGTCTGGGGACTTGCAGAAAGTACAGATATCAAGATGCTTGAAACTATTTTAAGACTAAGGGCTTTTAAAGAAGAACTCATACTGCTCTGATCTACTGTTGGTGATAGTTTTGAATTAAGTAGGAGGCTGAGCTTGATGATCTCTGGTGGTCCCTTCCTAGGAGCAGGTCTGTGATTCTGAGTAAAATTGCACCATCTGATTTTATTTTAGTTTCTTAGGCAATAAAAAAGTTATATTGCTCCCTTTATCTAAGTGGAGCAGGAGGCAGCACCATCTTCAGAAGACACTTTTCCATGGAATTTTACTTATTACACTGAAGACTCACAGTTGTAACAGAACCCTGAGTAAGCACTGCTTTTAATGTAGATATCCAGATTAATGTCAAATTCCTCTGATTTAGGGTCAGAATCCACCTGTCTACTATCAGAGCAGTTTTAAAATTTCTGGACAACGGAGAGTAGTACAGTCAAGGGACAGGACTACCACTGAAGTGTGCAAAACAACATTCACTGAGCATCAGTGAACAAACCAGAGGTGACAATGTGCAATCCACCTGGCTTCCTGCTACACACATGGGTTGCATATTCACTTTCCCATAAACTGCTTTTTGAGACACCTCACAGACCTAGAAAACCACTTTGGAAAAGGAAGGAAGCACTTTGTTTAATAGTTTTCAAAGTGGAGATGCAGCTGACCCATATGACACAGAAAAGCTTCACTGGATTTAGAGAACAAAGGACAGTTAAGGCTGTTCTGGCACCCCCATCTCCAGACTGCAAGTCCTGCCTCTAACTACCAGTATCCCAAATATTTGTCTCAAATGCAATTGTTTTTAAAAAATGTGAAATTGAAAGGTGAGTTCTGACATATGCACACATACTGGATGCATATTTGCTTGTGGTACAGGCTTTGCAAAACCATTCCTATTAGTGCCTCTGGTTTTGTTTCTCTGTGACCATATATATTCCATGCCTAAATTCGTGTTATGAATATTCAGTTTTCTGTCCTCATGTGTTGCCCATGTTTTTCAGCTGTAGTTACACACTGGTATTTTAAAAGTGTGTCCTTTTGCTTTATTTCTCCCTGATTCATCTGAATTGCATCTGGCTTCATCAACCCAGAATATAAAGGAAGAAAAATGTGCCAAATATTGCACATTTGATATCTGACATGTACCTATTGACCTTTGACTGGAATGGGTATTTTAATCCCACACTCCAAAATTACCCTTCAAAAGACTTGAATTCAAATTGCCAACATGATATGTCATCTTCTAATCTGATGTGACTGGAATCATAACATTTGCTTTGATGTGCAGTGTAATCCACTTTGACTGATTAGGTGCAACGTGCCATGACACTGCAAAGGGCAATGCATCATGCTCAGTAGTTAAAACTATCCTATTTTCTGGAAATTTGAGTAAAAGGAATCTACCTGTAGTTTACAGATTTGGGGTGTTGTCATGTGCTTTTTAACCCAATAGTGACAACTGTTTTTGCTAAACGATTTGTTTTCACTGTCTCTTGAGTCTGACTCTAGCTTTTGCTATGCCATCTGCATTTTTCAGCCAAGAAATAGCCAGTTTTTAAACCACTGCAGAAATTCTAACGTTTGGATTTAAATTGTGTTAGAATATTCTGCTTGGAAAGAATGCAGTTTGCAGCTTTTAAACTCCCTAGCAGCTTACAATTGTTGCTTCCATTATCAAGGCAGGAAGTACTTCTTTGTGGTCTGAGATGCAGCACCAGGTGCAGGAGAAAGCAGCACCCAGCAGCACAAGAAATCAGCAGCTGTTTATCTTTCCTCTCCTGTTATTTCAGATTAGAGCACTTTTGGGAAAGATTTTACACAACCCTGTGTGACCTCGTAAAATTACTTGCAATCTGCAAGGCAATTCTCACCCACACAGTCAGGGGCAAGTCTTTCTAGTCCTCTGAAAATGACAGAAAACTTTAATTATAAAGCAATGGAGAGATAGGTAAAAGTGTATGAGATGGTTACCTGGCTGAAGGAGAGGGACCAAACAAAAAGGGATCATCTTACCTTTTACCAAGGCAGCTCTTACCAATGAGCCTGTTACACATGATTTGCTTAAGTATTTAAAACAGTTTCCTGTAATAACAGATTTACAACAAGGTCTGATGTACAGAGCAGCAATAGTCATTTTTGCTCAAGATGCCTTCAGCAAGCCAGGACATTGAACAGAGGGAAGTGAAGCTGTTAAAGAATGGGGTTAAAGATGTGATACACTGATGTGTCCAGTTGTCATATCTGTCCACAGAGGTAAGAACCTCATACAATAAGAATATTTCCTTCTTTGGTGTCTGGACACTGCGTATAAGCCCTGGTTTTGTTTTTTTTCTTAGCTTCATCTAAGTCAAATAATCTATCAAGCATGCTTTGTTTTTTTTTTTCCTTTCTGAGTAGGAAGAAGTAAAGACAATATGAAATAGAAAATGGAAAATTTTAAAAATAGATGGCCATTGGAGGCATCTATTTCCATTAAAAACTCAAATATTTAAACCTAATTCTTTTCTTTCTGGCCCAAGAGCCTTAGTGGAATTTGTCTGTAGTTTATCCAGGTCCAGTTTGATTCTGCTTCACTGGGATTAAAAATTCAGACAGGAGAGAGCGGATGCTGCTTTGAAGACAATATTTCTGTTCTTGCAGATACAAGAAGGTGTTTAAAAGTATTGAAGATGTTACTTAGGCTTCTGATGCAATAAGATCTGCAACGGTACTTTCTGTTGTGAGAGCATACAAAAGGGTAGTGATGGTTGCAGAGAAAACAGTTTTCTGCTTTAAATATTTTCATGAAATCCCTGAATATTTAAGCAATATTACATTAAAAAAAATTAAAAATCAACCCTCCTTTGATAAAGATGGTCCCGTGAGAAGCAAGTAATTCTGCAGCTTTTTAGGGTTAAGGTTACTATGCTGATGTCAGACTACACCTAGAAAAATTAGTTTGATTTGTCTCCTCACTTTCCAGAAATGCAATTACTAAAAATGGTTCTCCTTTTGATTCAAATTTCCGACATGATATGTCATTTTCTAATATGAGGTGACTAGAATGATAACAAATGCTCCCTGATGGGAAGCACAGTCTGGTGTGATTGATCAGATTCAAAAAGCCATACCACAGCATAGGGACAATGCATTTCACCAGAAAATTTAACCTAATCCATTTTTCTGGAAAGCTGCAATGAAAGAGAAAACCTGTGTCTCACCTTGCTGAATTGCTGAAGATTTTAGGGTTGTATTTTTGCTATCATCCTCTTGGCAGAAGAAGTGGTAGGCACTCATTTATCCACACATCCAAGGAAGAAGTGATGTTCCTTTTTCCTAACATGTACTGAAAGGCAAATTGCAAATCCTTTTCCTCAGGTGCCCTTCCCACAAAGTCATCCCTACATGTGCATCCTTGCTGGATGACACCCAGGCTGTCTCCCCCCTACAACTCATTCTAATTCATCAGTATTTATCCTGACCATGTTATGCTTACAATTGCAAGTGCAGTTTTAATGCTATGGTTGTCACTGGACCAAACAGTAAATAGACACTGCAGTTTAACACACAAGTATGGAATGAGAGTATTCTCACTTCTGCCTTGTACCCAGAATTTTGAACTGACTTTTGTTCCTCCTAATACTAGTAGTGTTAATGGAAAAGTGCCAAAATGTCAAATCATTTTCTATAAACATGTGCTAATACAGGATGTCTAGGAATGGGGATTAAGAAGTTTGCTCTGTATTTTTTATAGGATTTCTGACAACTTTACATTTCCATTTATATAGATCAGGAATAAATATATAAAAATCAAGCCACAAAACTTTGAGCTATTTCCTAGGATCTGGTAAGACTTTGGTAAGAACAAGTCTTTTAATTCTCATAGATTTCTTCCCCCTTTTGGACAGAAAGTCCTATGCCTTTACTTCTATTCTTTGGCATAGAGGAATAAAGAGAGAAACTAACGTGTTTTTCATGAAGCCTAAATACTCACTCCATGCAGAATTTGCATGCTTTCCCCCAAAAAATATGACCAGGACCTTTACTGAGGCCTATCAAAGGTCCTTAAAAGATTCTATTTTTAAAGACTTTACAGTAGAACTTATCTATGAAGCAATGTTATAAGAAGAACAAATATGGGAATTGACTGAGAAAAGAATTTCTGAAATTAAAAAAAAAAAAAAGAGCAATAGAAAAGTAAAGAGTTTTGGAGTAGAAGAATCTGGGATAAAATTGAAAGAATATTTGAGTCAAAGAGAAGAAGGCTGGACTTTCTTTCGAAAGGCAGGAGTGGAAGGATACTATTATACCACATTTTTATTACACATAGGTAAATTCAATGTTCAGAGTAACTTCTCTCTTTTTTTAACCTTGGATAATAAATACAAATTTATTGCTAGAGAAATGGTTCTGAGTTCCCAATGATTTAATGAGCTGTGAATTTAGAAAAGAAACAGTTCTGGAGAGGAATATGACTTAATTAAAAGCAGTGTTACATTTAGAAATCTATCAATTTAGATAAAGTGAAAAAAAAAAAAGTCGTAAGTAGTTTTAATAGAAGAATAAAAACATAAAAATTTTCAGAACATTCTCTTCCATTTTTTTATTTGACCAACAAATAGAAGTGTCTTTTAGTTATACAACTTTATTCCTAAGTACTGCCATGCAGAAAGATAAAGCAAGGGACAAAACCCAAATAATTGTGCACTTTTTCATGAAATTGCACACATTTCTTTTTCAAAAGAATCACTGCCTTCTAACATTTCAAAGCTTTGTTATAGCTTCCCTCTCTGTTACAAATTGCTTTCCCTTAATGGCAAGCCTCATTTATCAATATTTTTTTACAGTAGCAATACTACAGGATCTAAGAGAAGAAAGGCAAATAAAGACAGAAAGAAAGATAGACTGAGAGAGAATGAAAATCCTGAAAACTGTGTAGTGAAAAGGAACACAGAAGAAACAATGGTGCATTGTTGCATGGAGGTTGAATTTTTTTTTTTTTCAAAAGTGTCAAAAATATCTGGTAGTTTATTAAGCAATACAGTAAGATTTTTAATTTTTTGCCTGATTTGCACATTATTAATTACCTATTTTGTGAAGAAAGATGATGGATTTTAAATGCTAATAAAATCTTAGCTGAACTAATGTAAACACAACAAAAGAGATTTGATATCAATACATGTGACTGGAAATATAAGACTCAGTAAAACTAAACTAAGGCACCATGGTGATAGGAACATTATATGAGTCTGTACTGAATGAGGCTTTTCATCCCAGCAGTAAACTATTGGCAGAGAAGATGGGAAGAATAGGACTTTCCCTTTCTGAGCTTCTTTATAATCTTCCCACTTCTAAAGGAACAAATCTTTTCAAGAGGAGTTTAAAGGTGAAAAAATAGTAGATTGCTCTACAGTTTTGCCCATCTTATTTTTCCTCAATCATGTTCCAAAACAGGAGTCCATGACTCATAGCAAATGTTTTCCATCCTGTTTTAGTCCCATGTGGCAGTACTTATGCACCCTATCCACTATCTTTTACACCATTGGGTTTTTTTTCAGCAAAACATATTTCCTTACACTTTGGTTATGACACAAAATAATTTGAACCATTCCCTGTGGAAATGGAAGCAGGAAAAAATACAAGAGGTACTCGTAGTGTTACACAGCTGCAATAGCTGGCAGGCAGAAGTTTTGTCAGACATGTTTCTGCAAATGTGTTTATCACAACAAGAAAAAAAAAAGAAAAAAAAAATTTGGTATAAATGATATATTTTTAAAACCCATCATATTTTTATAATGCTGCTTATTTTAAACTCTTACCATATGCTCTCCAAGTGCTGCAGGCATATGGTTCATATAACAATACCATATGTCTCATAATATTTTGCTGTATATTACAGCAATAACAAACATTTATAATTTGTAGAGGGACTTAAATTATGTTTTATCTTCTTTTTCTTTTTTTTACAAATACTTTGATGACATATCTGAAGAAGGCTACAAATCCCCCTGAGAGATTCATATTTCAAACTAAGCATTCAGGGAGTATTTTATGGCTAAAACCATGTATTCCTCACTGTGAAAAAAGGCTACTGCCCTTTGGTAAAACGTGGAGAAAAATAAAACAATAATTTAAAAAAAATAAATAAAAGCATACATTCAAATTACAATGCATTTAAGCAACTCCTTCTTTTTAAACACATATTTGCCACTGTCTCATGTGAAATTCAGTATCTGAAGTGTTTGGAGTTTTCTTACTTTCTTCTCTTTTATGATGTTTAGTTCTTTATTGAATTAACAAGGAAATGAGAGACGAACCAAAAGCAAACATGTATGAGACTCATCTTTCTCAGGACAAGATTGCATGTGAAGAGATGAAAGGATAATAAATCCATATCCTCTTTTTTGCTTGTGTTATTGTTCAGGGATCTGCTCAGAGTCAAGTATGTTGGGCATTCCCTCTTTTGGGACACTTAGCTGCACATACAGAAACAAAATTAAGAAGAATGATTTAAAGTCCCTCAATCCAAGCCCATAGAAGGAGAGGAAATACAATGCTTGGGTTTGGTTTTTTTTTTTTGTTTGGTTTTTTTTTTTTTTTGCAGTGACTTACATGATGGCTAAACACCATAGCAAAAATATGGATGAATCTGACTTCATTATTAGTACAGAGAAGTCAGTGACTTTGGATGATGGCCTGTGACACAATAAGAAATAAGGAAGAAGAATGGCTATATCTGGAAGAGACTTTAACCACGGTAGGTACACTGACATTATGTTTTCCAAGTCAGAACAGATGAGGCCTTTGCTGAGAATATTACTGGCTTGTGCACATCTAGAGTGTGATGAGGTAAAAAGAATTAATAAATTAGGAGACAACTAGACTGTCCAATATCTCCAACTGAGTCAGAAAATTGAAAATAACAGAAAACACAAAGACCTCAGTGACATGGACAGTCATGTAGCTGTCAGTAGTCACAGTGACCTGATATATAAGAAGTGACTAAAAAGGGAGGATCAATAATTCCTTTTCTCAGTTTAAAGTACTTACAAAGCACACAGAAGAAATTAGTAAATAAATGGTGTTTAAATAAACAATGAACTGAAGCTTCCAGGATTCTGAAGGTTTTATCTCTTTCTGGTATGGAAAATTTTACTCCACTCCCTCTGGAGCTCAGATGCTTTAGTTGCCTCCTACAGGAAGACTTATTCTAGTCTTCTAACATGATGATGTAGCTCCTTGCCCCTGCTGAGCATGCTATTTACAAGTGCCATGTACTCCACCACATGAAAATTACAACTTAACCATGATGTAAAGACAACACTCACATGCAAAATCCCAAGCTTCTGGAACATCAAGAGTGAAACTGCATATATGAATATATTTAAAAAATCAGCCATTTTAAACATTTTGTTTACATGAACAAATCAAAAAAAGTACAGCTAGATGGGTAGAGAAACTAAGTATTGCTCTTTTACAGCTGCCTAATTTCAGCCAAAGCAATTTTATCTCCCAACATCAAAAAAAAAAAAAAAAGAAAAACCCAAAAAAAACCCCACCTCCTTTTATAATACATACTGCTTATTCTATAGTTCTTATTCTTTCAATATTTTGTTGTATAAAATCAAAGACATGGAAAGCAAAAGGTTCCTTGATGCCTTGTTTGTTTACATTAGCTTATAATTACATTGGCCCATATACCATCCAGGTCTTCAGGCTGGTGCTTAAACTAATTATTGCCCCTAAAAGCATCAGCATCAGTTTTAACATACAGCTATGCCTGCAGTTTTTGTAACTAGCCAGCTTGATGACTGAAGAGTGATGAACATCTGCTTTTAGACCTCTTTGAGAAGGCCACTCTCTTTTCAGTGGATCTCATAATCAATATACAAAGAAAGCAGAATTGAAATCTAACATTATACTCCAAATACTTGATGAATTTGAAGGAGAATAGTCTCGAAAGCTGTGAATTCTGTGTGGCAAAGAGCCACATATGTAACATTTCTGTTGTGAAATTATGATGTATCCTAAAGTGATAATGTGGGACAACTGTCAGTTATACCCTTTCAGCCAAGTCTTTTAAAAATATTAGTTTATCAAGGCCGTTATTGACAGAAAAACATTTGCATTAAAATTGATGGTTAAGATTTTCCTTAATCTTAGTAAAGTAAGTAAGATTAGGATAAATATGGTTCCTGATCCAAATTACCTCCACTCTAAGCCAGTAGGTATCTGTTGTCACTAATCTGCAGAGTCCTTGATTTGAGTGGATTTAAGCTGTAGTGGAGCCTAGTACTTTATTTTCATAGCACTGACTAATACTATCTCTATATTTATGCCCATAAATATTTTATTTTCTAAAACTTTGCCAGTTTCAGTCGCGATTTTTTCCACTGCATCCTGAGATTGATGTAATAATGAAAAGAAAATTTTCTGGTTGTAGAAAAGGCAAGGGTGCATTATATGCCAGAGGCAATATAGCCAGGAAATCATCTAACAAATAACAAGCCAAGACAAAAGACAGATTTCCCTTACAGATTTTTTATGTCCATAAGCAAATTAAAATACAGCTCAAAAGTTCACAAAATTATAATGATCAATGCAGTGCTTCTGAAGGAAGAAGAATAACATATTTTTTCTAAAACTGATTTTAATTTCATGTACTGTTTGTACCACAAGTAGATGAATAAGTTATGTGATAAACAAATACACATTTTTCCCCTTCATTTTCTTGAAACACAGCTTAGTTCATATTTTTCCCTTTTCTAGATAGTTTTTATTCTTAACCTGAAGCCAAAAGCTCTCTTAGAGTCATCTGAATGTTGAGGCAAGATGGGACAGTTGTTATCTTAGCATTTTATCTGACCAGCATTTTCTACACAGCTTGCGTATTAAGGGAAAACCTCAAATTTTCTTCTCTTCTTTTAAGGCTGATCACTTTCAAAAACCTCAAGGTCTTGTGGTCTCTAAATAGGACTGGATTCACATCCTTTCTGCACTGAGGCACAGCATTCATGTCAGAGTTTGAATCAGCACATATTATACCCCAAAGAATTGGGTTCAGTTAGTTTACTGAAGTAACCCAAGAAGTATTGGAAACCCTTATGAATTCCTTCTCGAAATCCTAGGCAATTTTTCAGGTTTAACTTATGTTTGATGTGAAGAATAGTTGAAGGTTTGTGGGTTTTTCTTGTCAGGACTGAACATGTTACATACATATTCTAAAAAATAGTGCTGAAAAACAAGTTGCTGTGTCAATCAAATGGAAAGTTTTGTTTTAAACTTACCATAATGAGCAAGAAAAGTTAGAAATGTTCTTGGCTTTCTGAAAAACTCATGGCAGTTATACAAAATTATCCTAACTTAAAAACATATACCAAAAGTAATACTAGTGTTGTAGTGGGTTTTTTATAATTTATTGACAACTGTTGCATAAATCTACAAAACCTTTCTAGGGTTACATAACACAGTGGAATCAGTCCACTTAAAAAAAGTGTTCTGAAGCATGATGGAGTGGAATAAAATTTTGTGAGAAAATCTATTTAATCCTTAGTAATCACAATTATTTCTCTGCTTGGAAGGGAGTAGATATGATTTCTTTGACCTTTTCACTAATATTATTTTTCTAAGCAACAACAAATAAATTACTGGTAGAATCCTTGCCCAGATTTTTTTAATTAATTTCATTTCCAGGGAGGCACAGAACTTTAGCTTATGTTTTTGAAAGAAGGCTTTGATCTAGAGAGACAGATTAGCCATTGTCCAATTCATTAGCAGCAGTATTTTCATTCTAATACCCTGCACCAGTGTTGTAGTAAATCTTGTGAGATTAACTTTTAAATGCTCAGTAATAAGAAATCATGAATTTTCAGTAACAATCTGAAGCTCACATGCTTAGCAATGACTTTTGCCATTTTAGTATTAATTTTATGCAGATAAAGAAGTATCTATTGGCTTAACAGATTTAGCACAACTTTGCTGATCTTCAGTGATGCAGCCTGCTTGGTTTTATATGCATTCATGTTGAAATCGGTGTGCAGTGGCAGGAGTTGACTAATCATTAGCCTCAGGATTCAATGTAGCGATAGTATATGGAAGCTTTCTCTAAGGATGCAATTTTAAAAGCAGATAATCAATTCAAAGTCAAAAACTTGCTTGCTGTTCAAGTTCCTGCTGTCTTAGTGTCTCCAAAAGAGTTCTCAGGCAACAATATTCACATAAGATGATCCACACTGAGGCTGCTTGGCCTTGACCCAAACGTCCAGGAGAAATGGAAGTGGTTTGCTACAAGTATGGAGAGCTGGTGATAATATTCCATGGATCCCTTTTAACAAGGCATGTGATTAGATCACTTTGCTACTGATGTATTTTCTGTAGCTTCTGTAGAAGTTCCTTTTTGTTTGTCATACCAAAAGTCAATGAGCTTCTTGCTAGAGAAGTTTGTGCACAATCATATGTTTTTGTTGCATCAAGTGATTTTTCTGTTGGTCATGAACTTTATATTCTCTGATGTTGCTGACAGTCATTCATAAGTAATTAGACTTAATTTCAGCAAAGGATTTCCACAATTCTGCAGAGGAACCTGTAACTCATGTAGAAGAACAGTCTCTTTTGCATGATACAATACTGATGACACCAAGATTAGGGACTCCAGATTCTGGCTACTGCCCTTTGCTATTTCCCCCCAGAAGTAAAGGCTGTAGTCACTTTTGAGAAAGATTTACACCCTCATCTCCTTAACATTTCCTAAGTTCAAGTAAGGGACAAAATTTGGGCATGGGAAAGAGCACATAGGTTTGCTGAACCTACTTCTTAGCTGTATGGGAATATACCCTGTAAGACGTGTCAGCCTCACTGATGGATCTGCTGATATCTGCACAATTACAGTGAAAGGAATTCTACATTCTTAACAAGGCATAAGTGCTACAAATGTTCACGTGCAGTCATCTTTCTTACAGCATGGACTTTTGTGTTGGTTGTTTTGTGTTGGCTACTTTTTGCTTTTTTATTTTAATAATTCAGTTGATGTTACTGTAAAATGTGACTTAAAGGAAGACTTATAGTTTTAAACTTTTGTGGTGTGCTGACCTTGGCTGGCTGCCAGATACCCATGCAGCTGCTCTCTCATATCCCTCCACCCCCTCCAGGACAGGTTGAAAATGCTTGTGGGTTTACTTGCCGGTTATCACCAGAGGTAAAACAGACTTGATTTGGAGAAAATTAATTTAATTTATTGCAAATTAAAAATAGCGTAGGATGATGAGAAGCAAAGGCAAAACTGAAAACATCTTCTCCCTATCTCTCCCTTCTTTCAAAGGTCAGCTACATTCCCAATTCTTCTACCTTCTCCTTTCCAAGGCATCTCAGAGAGGATGAGGAGCCATGGCTTGTGGTCAGTTCATAACACTCCTGTTCTACTGCTCTTTCTTCCTCATCATTTTCCCTTGATCAAGCATGCAGGCTCTCCCATGGGATACAATCCTTCACAAACTGCTCTGCTGGGGGTCCTTTCCATGGGTTCTTCTTCAAGAACTGCTCCAGTGTGGGTAGTCTCCACAGATTACAGTTCATCAGGAATAGACTTCTCCCACGTGGGTCACCTGCAGGCCACAGGTCCTGCCAGGAGCCTGCTCCAGGGTGGGTTCTCCATGGGCTGCAGCTTCCTTCGGGATGCATCCGCCTATTCCATCAGGAAGTCCTCCACAAGCTGCAGAGTGGATATTTGTTCCACTGGTGCCATCCATGAGTTGCAGGAGAACAGCCTACTTTTCCAGAATCTTCCCAGGCTGCATGTGTCACTCTGACACATGGAGCACATTCTCTCCCCCCTTGAATGACCATGGTCATTTCTCCATCATTTCTCTCTCTCTCTCACAAGTTCTGCCTGAAGTATTTTACTCTTTCTAAAAAAGGCTGCCAGAGAGGTGCTGCCAGTTGCTGGGAGCCTCAGCAGTGCCCTGCTGTGGGCTTTTTCTGGAGCTGGATGGAACAGGCTCTGTCCAGCATGGGGTAGCTCCTGGTGTCTTCTCAGAGGGGTCACCTCTGCAGCCCTCCCTTGGTACAAAGTCTCGATAGAAAAAACTGGTATGAGTATTTTTGGTTTTCACAGAAAATTCAAAATAATATAAAAAAGCAATCAATCTCAAAGCAATCATTTAAATTACACAGGGAGCCAAAATATATTCAGATATATGGACAGTGTACTCACAGTCAGCCTTTGTTTTATCAATTCTCTTAAACCCCTTTTTATTCTACAAGCCACCTCTAAATAACCTTCATGAACACCTATCATTTACTTCATTTCAACAGAAATTTCAAGTATTCTTTGGTTTTCATAACAATTCTGTTAAATGCAGATTTTTAGTTTGAAATCAGGCTTATCCTTTACAAATATTGGCAGTCAAAGTATTTTAGTGCAAACTGAATCACTTTGTTTGAAGATGGTTTAAAAGTGTATTACTGCTTATAAAATGGATTATTTTTATGCTCTTAAAACTGATTATTTATATTCTCTTATCAATGGCATATTAAGAAATTAATAATTCCCTATACTATTACCAATTGGTAACACCACTGATACCAAGAGTTTACTGATAAATTAATTTTCAAAATTATGTTTTGATTCTTATCCCCTATTATAAAAATTATGCTCTGTAACAATACTGGCAATACATGGATTATTTGCTGAAATTTTGGATAGAACTTTATTGTTCTCTGAAATGACAACCACTGGGAAAAGTATCGTGCCAACTCTCTTCATTCAGTCAAACAATATGCTTCCTAAGCCAAAAGGAACTTTAAAGACAATATAACTGAAAAATCAAGAATCCAAAAAGCTATTTTTTTCATACTTTAAGGTTTAAATGTAAGTCTTTTTAAGGGGACTATTTTATCTACTGCAATCTGCAGACTTTGGAGCTACTCCTCAGTTAAGCTCATAACAAATTTTGCATGTGACTCATCCTCTAAATTCCAAAAATAAATCTTCCTTTTTCCTGCAATTTTGCATAATTGGTCACTGATAAGAGCAAAAGAATTACGCAACTATCTGATATGCATTAAGGCAGCTGTTGAGACATATGTGATTTCAAAAAGTTACTCATATTTCACTTTTTGAAAGTAGTGCATCTTTCTCATGACATGTTTTTAAAAGAAGTCTGAGCCTGAAAGCTCAGATCTTGCTGTATTTAAAATAATTTATGTAAAACTGGGTACTGATAGACTGTGTGTTGAAAAAGAGAGAGATATTTCATTATATGAGTTTTGAGTCTAACCATATCTAAATAAGGTTGTACTGAATTAAGCCTGATACTCAGCTATAAAGGTGAAATGTGCTCCATCATAGGTAAAGTTACTGTAAAAATGTAACTGCTACAAGAAACACGGATTTTCATCAGGACAGAAACAGAAGCTTCCATCAAAACTGTAAAGGATTCCACAAAAAATAAATTCCAGTGTCAGACCAAAATAAAACCTATCTTTTCTTAAAGGGTTATAATATTACAGAGAGGGAAAGCACTTCATTTTGAAACTGCATTTTACTTGTATAGCTTTTCCAATTTAAATTGTTAAAAAAGAAAATAACATCAAATGTTTTGTTTCCTTGCATCCATTACATGTATTTATTCGCTGTTGGGCCATCAAACCAAAAAAAATCAATCTTTTGCACAGCTCTAGTTAATATAATGTGCCTGTCCTGACCTTCCAAGGAAGATGTGCATAAACAGGAAATACAAATTCAATTTATAACCACAATGATGAGATGAAAGAAGGCAATTCTTTAAAATGAACCTAAATAATTTTCCCCTGACCTCTCCTCACACTTCATACAACAAAAAGAGATAAAAAACAACTTGTTTGATTGCTTCTTGCTGAACTGAATGTGGATACAAAAGCAATCACTAAAAAGCTGGTCCTCCATTTCAGCATTTGAATGGAAATACATCTGACTTTTCAGCACTGTATGCATTTGAAGAATTAAAGGGTTTATGTTATATAAGGCATGCTTTATTAAAGATTCCCAGAAACAGTATGATTTTCTTAAAATTTTTGCCTTTCCTGCACAGATCTTACAACTTAGACAGACTATACAATATATCAAATAAAACACATGAAGACAGATAAACTGCACTGTAAGATTTTGGGGCTGCCAGGGATATGTGTTTAGAAGTTAGGCAATGCCAGAGTTACATAAAACCTTACATGATCATGTACCTCTCATATTCACCACTGTACACTCTTTAACCTCCTGATAACATAACAGTGTTTTAAGATTCCTCTTTCTTTTCATGCACAGGATGAATAGATCTCATTGAATAGAATTCAATGATATCTTTTATTTCTTTTAGCTTTTTGTACTATCTCTACTTCTTATTTAATGGAGTCAATTGAAACTCAGAAGACAGGTTTATTAATTTCTACAGGAACTTTTCTTTTCCAATCAAAAATGTATTACTAGAATTCTTCACAAGGAGTAGTCAATTGGATTTATCCTCAGAGTAGTCTGCTGACAAAAGTATTATTGTGTCCATTTTACAGAAGCAGCAATGAGTTGTAGGGACATTTTAATTTTAAAAACATATCTCAATACCCAGCCATTAGAACCTAATTTTCCAGTACATATTCCATGTTATGTTAAAACTGTAGCTGCTGCACCATGGAGGCTTAAATATATATACATATGTGGCTATAAGGTTCTCAGAAAATGGGAAAGACATGAGATGAAAAATCACTTCGTTGCATGATGTTGGCTTTCACTTTTATCACAGCAGAATTTAACAGAAGTCAGTTACAATAATGAGCCCAGCTGCAATCTCTGGCTTAGGTTTTTCTTAACGCATAGATTCCTAAAAAGTAAAAACTCATCCCATTTATCTGCAATGGCATCTGAATCTTTGTAAGTTTGCATGTTTCTTAGACTCTTTCCAAACTTCCACTGATTGTGTTCAGGGGTAAAATAAGGAATAACTCATTTTAACCATTTTTGCCTCTCCTTTGACCAGATAGGAGTAATTTATTATCTTCTGTTATCTTCAGCAATGCCCTGTATATAAAGAAAAGGCTATTTTGCCAGTGGTTTTCATAACTGTTCCGACTGACAAAGTTAGGATTCAGAAATAGCTTTCTTCTGCACTTGTAAGGAAAGCAAGCTCTAATCATCATAGAACCAGAGTCATAAAATGGTTTGGGTTGGAAGGGACTTTAAAGGTCTTCTAACATCATTGAGTTCCAAAACCCTGCCCCTGCTAAAGTGACAGCTTTTCACTCTATTCTTTCCAATAACAATGCCAGTGTCACTTTTATCCGCCTTTGCTGATTTCTGTTTCTTCCTATACTTTCTGCTTATGCATTTCTAGGTCTCCAATCAAGATGCTCATTCCATGTCCAGAACCAGTTGGACATCAACTCCTTTCTCCAGAAATGCCTGTCCCTCTTTCAACATTTGCCCCAGTTTCCATATTTCAGGTTCTCCCTTTCAGTTTCTGTAGGCTCAGTACTTCTCTTCCCTTGTGCCTCATTGCTTCGTTTCTGCAGATTAATCTGTTACTCCAGTTGTTGTCTCTTACCAGTGCCCATTTCCAGTTACCCCAGTGTCTGTATCCCTTATGCTCCTAAGAGTTTCATTTTTCTATTTCTATTGCAGGTTCATAAAATAATCAGTCAGGAAATAACCAGTGCTGTTCAGCATTGAGCCTACTGCCTTTTCTAGCATCAGTCTGAGACAAGCTTAGCTTAAAAAAATAATTCCTCTGGAAACTCCTAGTATTCCTATATCGACTTTATGTGAACTATGTTTTTCTTTTGAATCATATAGCTCATAGACAAATTCCAAAAGATTTCACTGTGACAGAAAAAGCACACACTGTAATAGTTTGCCAATTTTCAAGTCCAAAGCATGAATTTACTCTTTTTTTTTTTTAATGTTGGCCAGTCAACAATTTTTTTATTGGTATCATTCTTGGAAAGAACTAAATCACCTTGGCTGGAAATATCCAAATAATTTCACTTTGCAACAGACATTCAGCATAAGAAATTTCAATCTGTCTGCTTAGCTTGGCAAAGTCTTAAGTGCCTGAACACAAAATTGGTAGTAGGTGGCACTAGATTCTAAATGACTTACAGTCTTACAGTGTGTGAGGGAAATAGTCTCTCCATCTCTGATTTAATTTGCTTTTTCTCTAACTTTTCAGTTATTCCTAACTGCTAGAGAAAATGCTGAAGATATCCTGAAACATATATTAAATTACAAAGAGGTTTTGTTTTCCCCATTTCAACACAGTTTTCTCATACAGACTGGTGGGCAGCCTGTGCTAACAAGCTTAGAGTTCACCTACTGAAGCAGAATTTAACAAACATTTCTAAATGCTGGTAGGATTTTCCTTTTATTAATATTGATGCAAGGAAATAGGATTTCTCCCTTTATTCCTTCTTTCCCCTTCTTGTAAAACACCCTCCCTACGACTGTTCAAATTGATAAATACATGTAACAGTGGTAAGTAAAAATCTAATGCTCTCTACTTTTCTATAACATGATCTAGTGGTGAAACTAACCTAGATTCGCATCTCTAGTATAAGAGATAAGTATCTCTATTGTATATGAATACACAGTTCTTGAATGCTCAGATAATTCTAATTATTTACACTCCTAAGTTTCTAAATCCACAGTTGCCATTCTGAGCCCGCTTATTTTGCATGGTACAGTCCCATGCTGTATATCAAAAATATTCAGAAGAGGAAAGATTGTGAGCATGGCTGGATATAGATAGTCCCTTACTCTCATGTAGCTAAGGAATCTGAACAGTGTTCTCTTTTTCTTTCTGCAGCTCAGACATCTTCACCTCCAAAATGGTTTATACCTGTTGCTCTTCCAAAGCATGTGGGTGGCAAATTTTATTTGATCATAAAACTGAATGCAAAAAACTCTAAAACAGTCTAATAAGAGGCCTGAATGTCTAGAATAACATCATTTTCAGAAAAGAAAATATAACTGCTTTTTACAAAATCCAAAATAGATGTTTCTTCTATTCAGCTTACCTACAGTATAATATACTGAAGAAGGTATTTCTGTCATATTACTTCCTCACTACACACCCATTACAAAAAGCACAAGCTCCTTATGGCATCTTAGCATGTGTCTTTTAGAAGATTCACCTTTTAAATACGTCATGGAAATAGAAATGGAAAGAATGTATGCAAATTATTGAGAACAAAGACGTCTCCCCAGCAATGGTGGTAGCACACCCTTAACACTGTCCTTGGGAGCAAAAAAATTGCCTTCACTTCAAGCTGAAGAAGCAATGGTCAGAAAAAGTACAAATCACTTCTGACTATACCCGATTATGTTAAAAAAAAAAAAACAGGGACAGACTTGGCAAAAAGTTTGTTAAAACCCTAGAAAAAGAAGAGGGCTCCCTTAATTCAAGTACTTGATGAAAAGGCAGGATAATAAAATTGTGAATTTTATGAACTTCTGTTTAGAAAAACAGAAGTGTGGTCTGAGTTAAGAAAATATCAGTTTACAAAAACAACAGTCCATGTTTTAATACGAAAACACATGGAAATAAAATAGAAATAAGAATCATTATTATGTATAATATACAACAGTTTAAAAATAAATTGGAAGAAAGGTACTAATGGCTGAACTACAGTGCTGATTTTTTTAATAGGAGTAACCTTACTAAGAAGTATTTGGATATGTCCATAGTACCCATAGAATCAAAGTAACCCACAGGTGCTATTAAATCCTTTAGGAAACCCAAGATGATTCAGTTTGATTAGCCTGGGGTGTCAGTTTTGATGAACACTCTGTAGAAAGATAAGTTTTGGAAATGTATGCCCTAAATCCAGTGATTGCACACAAATTCTCTGTACCTGAAAAGACTGCTGACAAACTAATTCCAGTTCTCTCAGAAGATCTTCTGAAGCCTGACTTAAACAAATTATATCTTCAAACAGACCCTGTGCTACACTGTGACAGTCATACATGTGTTGCAGAGTCTCAAGATAAGTATTCTCACCACATGCATTATCATACATTTGTTTATCCATTGTAACCTTATCTCAAATTTACAATTATAAGTAATTCCACTGAAAAATGAATTTCAATTATTTCTTCCATATTCCCTCACCCCCTCTCATTCCAATGTGTACTGTACTCTTAGCACAGTCTTTGAAGAGAGATGTATATTACTAATTATTTAGAAGTGTCCATAAAGCAAAATCTGATTTAATCATGGTTAGGTTGCTATAGCCATCAAAGCTATCAGAGAACTTAACTTTGAGTCAAGAAGATGAAATTTGGCAGTGTCAAAATAAGATGAATTTTGATGGGTTTTTATGTAGTAAAGACAAATTTTTCTAGAAAATAAAATAATAACAAAATTGACTTAATTGGAATAAAAAATGGTAATTAAGGTGATTGTACCACTATAAATCAATATCATCAGTGTGTTGATAGCAGTGATTGTTCTTTGGAGTTATTTTAGATTTCTTCTCGGTCATACATATGTTTACATCTGTAATGGAACTGTGCAGTATTTATTACTGTATGAACCTAATTATCAAACTTAAAGGGTATCCAGATGTCTTTCACTTTCCTGAATACTTTTTAACTTGATTTTTTTAGCTTAAAAAAGAGACCGTGTCTGAATTTTTGTTTAGCAGTTTTGGAAAAAATTCAGTGATAAAATTTAGTTAGTTTAACTGTTTTATAGAAAATAAACAGCCTATTTCAAGAGTGGCAGTAAAAGACACAATAAACAAAGAGGGGCAAATATAAAAATCTGCTGGGGTGATACAGACAAGTTCTCTGTAAGTCCCCAGCTAAGTTAGATAGAGATAGCAATGTGAAAGTGAAAACAATCTTGACCAGGTAGATAAAGAAAGGCAAGCATCTCTTTCAAATGAAAGGTTTTTCATCAGGCAGATGTCAGCTGGAACAGGAAGAGAATCCATCAACTCTGAACCTGAAGATGGAGATTGAGAAAAGCACTGTTTATTCAATTATACTCACCACTGGACTTCTCCAGGATTTCTTTTGTACTGGGGAAAATGTTGAAGGCTATATTAACCCTCATCGTATAAGGCTTTGTCTAAAACGTAGGATGGTCAAAAGACCCACTTGATAATCTGTTGTTAGAAATAAAGATTAGGAGAAATCATACAGGGAGACCTGTGGTCACATTTTGTGGCTGACATAGCCTGAATAACAATTACTGTTTACAAAGAGAGGAAAAGCAAAATATTCTTTTTTGATTCAGAATGCAAGGGTTCATTCAACATATATTACTATGGCTAATATAGATACCAAAAGAAAAAATCTGAAATCCCGCATTGGAATCTCAGATCTTTTTCTTCAAAAATGTTCATAAACATAATAAAGCAGTGACTGATGTGCATTGGGGTCTGCATTACCTGGAAATTATTGTTTTGGCAAATCTAGCATTTTGCTATTCAAAAGTCTCTTATAATCAGGTTGCCTTCTCAGGCCCACATATGAACTACTGCAGTTATAATATATCCTCTGTGGATGTTTATCTAGAAAAGAACAAGACTGGGGAAAAACTTACCTGTAAGCTTTGAACAACTAAAAAAATATTACTAGTTTAAGGACAGGAAAGCAGATTCTTAATCTAACCATTTGCCCTCCTTATCTCTCTGCACTCTGAAATTTCATCCTAGGCTGTAAACAGGTGCAAGTAATAGTTAGGAAGTCCATCATTCAGTCAGTTAAGTATATATAAAGCTGAATTGTATACAAGATTGCTACAAATGAGAGGAAGGTAGAGAGGTAGAATGGGGGTTAAAAAAGGTCTCATAAAATAATATTTTACACTGAAAATTTTGACATCATGCAATTTATCCTAAATGAGTATATACTGTGTTTTCTAATCTCTCAAACAAAAATATTTCTAACATTTTTTAATGTGACTGATCTTTGTTTTTTTCTATCATGGTACTAAACCAAAGGTTACAAAAAGGTTTTGAAGAAATGTAGACGTATTTTTCTTTATTTCAAAAAGAATTAACTAACCTATTATTTCATAGGACAACTAGAAACTGATCTCAACTTAGAAATTCCTACAAAGATATGCCTTATATATTACTTTCAAGAGCAAACTACTGTCTCAGAATCACAGAATTGTTAGGGTTGGAGATAATTTAGTCCCCCCCCCCCCCTTCCCCCACTGCCCAGGCAGGGTCACCGAGAGTAGGTGACACAGGAACGCATCCAGACTGGGTTTGAATGTCTCCAGAGAGGGGCAACTCCAAGACTTCCCCAGGCAGCCTGTTGCAGTGCTCTGCCATCCTCAACATAAAGAAGTTCTTCCTCATGTTGAAGTGAAAATTCTTGTGTTTTAGTTTCCAGCCATTGCTCCTCGTTCTGTCTCTAGGCACCACTCAAATGAGTCTGGCATCATCCTTTTGGCACCTCCCTTTGAGATATTTATATTCATTATTGGGATTCCCTTTCAGTCTTCTCTGGAGCAAACAGGCTCAGCTCCCACAGATCTCCTCATAACGGAGTGGCTCTCCAGACACCTGATCACCTTTGCTGGACCCTCGGCACTAGTTCCTTGTCTTTCTCGCACTGAGGAGCTCAGAACTGGATACAAAGTAAAGACACTAACATTCAAGAACCATCAAGAGCCAAACACCAAGTGTGTTTATAAAATTAATTTATTTTTTCTACTTTTCTTACATCTAGTAGAAACGAAATAATAAATCCTTCATTTTTGCCATTCTTACTATTTCCCTTATTACAAAATTCTGGCATATTGCTATTTAAAAATAGTTTTTTTAAAAAATCATTTATTCATTAAGTTTAACTTTTGAGATTTGTGAGCTCAAAGGAAATGTCAAGATTCTTCTTATATTTGGCAGAAAAAAGTTGCTTAATGAGTTTGACTTTATCTATATGTGAGAGAAAGTTGTCATCATGTACTCATCAGGTATCTTTATACATTATAGAGAAAATTCAGAGGATATAAAATTAGTGTAAATGTTTCTTTTCAGGGACAGCTTGCCTAACAATGCCCATAAATAAAGAATCTAGAACTTAATCCTGGATAACCAGCATCATGTAGTTTATTTAGAACTCAAATAGTGGTCTTAAATATTGGTTGTGTAATTGTAAAGGGAAAAACAACTTTTTTTGTTATTTCCTTTTTTCTTTTCTATATAACACTAGAGTTTTAACCATTTTGCATTTCAACAATACAATGCATAATCTCCAGTTCCTTTGCAATATCAGATGCAAAGATGTTATCCACTATGTGTACACCATATAAAGGAAAAAGGCTGTGTGTATATGCATTGAGGGAACTGTACCAAATTTTGAATAGGACCTGTACTGCAGAGTTTGATGGTACCAAGTCTGAGGTATGAGACTGATATAAGCTGAAGCAAGATACTACCAGCAGGCAACATTCTTTGTCATCATGCAGTGGGAGAAAACAGATACTGGTTAGCCATAGTGTATTCTGGAAAATAAATAGATTTATCAAAAAATGAGTATGCCTTCCTCCTCTCAGACCTTGATATTGGAGCCCTACTGAGTGTGCTCTCGAGCTGGTATCAAGAAGTTATGCACTTCTTGCTGCCATGCAGTGAGTGGCTCAGCTCATCCAGACTTGGAAACACATTGTGATGATGTAGAGTGGCAAAGAAAATAGTATGTCCATTTATGCTCTTCCCCTTTCCATCCCATGATGTGGTGGAAGCATCATGTGATTGTAAGAGATAGGATCCAGTTTAGGGGAAAAGGACAAAGTATCCACCCAGGACAGGACAACCTTGGATGTACACACAGACTGGGGAATGAGAGACTGGAGAGCAAAGCTGTGGAAAGGGATTTAATGGTCCTGGTCAATGGCAAGCTGAATATGAGTCCATGGTGTGCCTTGGTAGCCAAAACTGCCAACCATGTTCTGAATGCATCAACATGGCATTGGCAGGTGGGCTAGGGATGGGCTTGTCCCTCTCTGCTCTGCACTGCTGCAGTCTCAGCTTGAATATTTTGTGCAGTTTTGAGCACCACAATATAAGAATGATCTAAGGCTCTTTGGGAGTGTCCAAAGGAGGGCTATAAGTGTGCTGAAGGGCCTTAAGGGAAAGCCATATGAGGAGTGGCTGAGGTTACTTGGTTTGTTCATCCTGGAGAAGAGGAGACTGAGAGGAGACCTCATTGTGGTCTTCAAAATCCTCGTNGCCATATGAGGAGTGGCTGAGGTTACTTGGTTTGTTCATCCTGGAGAAGAGGAGACTGAGAGGAGACCTCATTGTGGTCTTCAAAATCATCATGAGGGGAAGAGGAGGGGTAGGCACTGATCTCTTCTCTGTGGTGCCCAGCGACAGGACCCAAGGGAATGGCCTGAAGCTGTGTCAGGGGAGGTTTAGGTGGGATATTAGGAAAAGGTTCTTCACCCAGAGTGGGGTTGAATGCTGGAACAGGCTCCCCAGGGAAGTGGTCATGGCATCAAGCTCGCAAGAGTTCAAGTGAGCTTTTGGACAATGCTCTCAGGCACATGGTAGGATTTTTGGGGCTGTCCTGTGCAGGACCAGAATTTGGACTCTGGTGATCCTTTTGACTCGGGATATTCTATGATTCTATTTTAAGTGATATTAGTACCAAGAAAGAATTGTACAGCCTTATATTTTTTTGCAGTATTAAATATCTATAAATATATATATATATATTAGATATCCTGTTAATGCAATAATGAATTTAATATGTTTTATATTTGTATTTCATTCAGCATGGACTAGCTGGCTGACAGCATAGAACCCGTCTGGTTATTATATGCATGATATGATCCTGCAGCTGAATATTTAAATGAACCAATTTAAGAATATAAGTAAAAAATTTATTCTTCTGACTATACACTGTGTTTTCTTCTTCTTTGAATGTCCATTTCATTTCTTCTTTTATGCTTTTCAATAGTATATGCAAATACTTGTTAATCAACTTCATGTGGAAACATGATTATCAGTCAACTCCCAGAGCTGTCAATTCTTAGTTATCAATTCAGTATTTAAGCAGTCTTTAAAAAAATTTAAAAAGATTAAAATATCTGTATATAGATTTTCTTTGATCCTGTAAGGGGAAAACCTTATTATCTATATAAGTTCAGCTTTTTGGAGGACTTTGTAGTGTAAATAGTTTTATCGGATATCAAGGAATATCCATGTCTCAAAGAATTGCTGAAATGCTGCCTGTCATAGAAACAGACACAGGGAGAGAAATAAAAAAAGTGAGGAAGTTCTAGAGACATCCCAATGATAGCAATCTGCTATGTTAATGTAGATATGTGTAAAGACACATATTTGTCTGCTTCTTGTAGACTGATCTCTGTCATCTTGCCTGGATGCAGAGCCTTTGGTTCTCCTTTGCTTACTGCCTTTGTCACATGAATCAATCATTGTTACACACACTTTCTCTGAAACAAAATTTCACACATTAATGCAAGTATAAATAATGTGATAAATATTTTTAAAGACAAATGTTATTACAAGAAAATGTTTTCAGAGATTTAAAAAGAGTAGAGGTGCTGCAATGAAAAATTAAGAAAAATTAAATATATACTAATAGGGAAAAGAAGAAGATAATCTTTTTGCAAGAAAATAATGCATTCATAATGGCTTTCACAAACATGTTCCCTCTTACAAGGATCAAGTTATAACCTGAGGTGCATTTACACAGTCTGCAGAGATTTGGAAANAGGTTTAGGTGGGATATTAGGAAAAGGTTCTTCACCCAGAGTGGGGTTGAATGCTGGAACAGGCTCCCCAGGGAAGTGGTCATGGCATCAAGCTCGCAAGAGTTCAAGTGAGCTTTTGGACAATGCTCTCAGGCACATGGTAGGATTTTTGGGGCTGTCCTGTGCAGGACCAGAATTTGGACTCTGGTGATCCTTTTGACTCGGGATATTCTATGATTCTATTTTAAGTGATATTAGTACCAAGAAAGAATTGTACAGCCTTATATTTTTTTGCAGTATTAAATATCTATAAATATATATATATATATATTAGATATCCTGTTAATGCAATAATGAATTTAATATGTTTTATATTTGTATTTCATTCAGCATGGACTAGCTGGCTGACAGCATAGAACCCGTCTGGTTATTATATGCATGATATGATCCTGCAGCTGAATATTTAAATGAACCAATTTAAGAATATAAGTAAAAAATTTATTCTTCTGACTATACACTGTGTTTTCTTCTTCTTTGAATGTCCATTTCATTTCTTCTTTTATGCTTTTCAATAGTATATGCAAATACTTGTTAATCAACTTCATGTGGAAACATGATTATCAGTCAACTCCCAGAGCTGTCAATTCTTAGTTATCAATTCAGTATTTAAGCAGTCTTTAAAAAAATTTAAAAAGATTAAAATATCTGTATATAGATTTTCTTTGATCCTGTAAGGGGAAAACCTTATTATCTATATAAGTTCAGCTTTTTGGAGGACTTTGTAGTGTAAATAGTTTTAACGGATATCAAGGAATATCCATGTCTCAAAGAATTGCTGAAATGCTGCCTGTCATAGAAACAGACACAGGGAGAGAAATAAAAAAAGTGAGGAAGTTCTAGAGACATCCCAATGATAGCAATCTGCTATGTTAATGTAGATATGTGTAAAGACACATATTTGTCTGCTTCTTGTAGACTGATCTCTGTCATCTTGCCTGGATGCAGAGCCTTTGGTTCTCCTTTGCTTACTGCCTTTGTCACATGAATCAATCATTGTTACACACACTTTCTCTGAAACAAAATTTCACACATTAATGCAAGTATAAATAATGTGATAAATATTTTTAAAGACAAATGTTATTACAAGGAAATGTTTTCAGAGATTTAAAAAGAGTAGAGGTGCTGCAATGAAAAATTAAGAAAAATTAAATATATACTAATAGGGAAAAGAAGAAGATAATCTTTTTGCAAGAAAATAATGCATTCATAATGGCTTTCACAAACATGTTCCCTCTTACAAGGATCAAGTTATAACCTGAGGTGCATTTACACAGTCTGCAGAGATTTGGAAAGTTATGATCCATACATTTGAAACACCATTTTTTCTTTCTCTTTTTCAAATGAGGACTTTAAAAACAGTGATATTTCTGAAAAAGGGGAACAGCTCAAAATAAGCATATTCATAAGGAAGGATGCAAAGATCTCATTAGTTATCTTTCTTAGTACTATTTTCACTTAATAAGAGAAGTAACACACAGGACATAATCCTGCCTTTTTTATTACAGACAAATTCTCTGTTAAAAATAATCACAGTTTCATTAATTAATAGTTTCCTTTTGGGGAGAGAGATTACATATTTCTGTAAGAAAAATGTTTCAGCATGTATTTCAATCATGTGAACTATTTATGTGCAACCATTTCTAGATAAAAAGGTATATTGGATAAGACAGTTTCACAATAGTCATATCCCAGATTCTTTCTTTTTCTTAGGCACCGAAATGTAAATAAAACCTTATCATTTAAATTAGAACTGCTCCCTCCTTCTCCCCCTTATTTCTTCCTTTCAATTTTCAGTTTTGACTGGAATGTTCCAAGAGCAGCACTTAAACTAATTGCAATTTTTGCTTTTGCTTCACCCACCCTTTTCACATCACCACTTTGTACCTTCACGTAAAGGAAAGGTGACCAACTTCCTCTGAAGGTGATGCTAATGCAGTTCAATAAACAGCAGAGAGAACAGGGTGACCTGAAATTTAGCAAGCTGTATCAGAAAGGCATTTCATTTTTTTCTATTATGAAAATGAGATTCTCCTTTAAGTGTGGTTATTGAGGTGCAGAACCATAATGTAAAGTAACAGTCTTAAGCAAGATGACCTCATTCATCATCCTGGGGTCAGCTAAAGATGTCCAAAGCATTCTGGGCACTGGTTAAAGAAAAAAAAATCAGGGAAGAAATTTCTTATTCTCTTTGGGATTGACCCTTTAAACTACAGCATACCGCTGAAGGAAGAGCTGAGCCTTTATACATTAGCTTTCAGCATTAAGCATTTGCACAGCACCTGTGCAGAGAGCCAGTTGTAGCTCGAAGAAATGTTTAACCAAGTTCAGCAATATGGAATTGCTCTGCACATGTTCTGATCTCATAATTGGTAAAGAGGAGGAAAAGTGGGCATCGCAGCAGGCAGAAAAGGTGTTTCTCTGGGCTTAGGATAAGAATCATAAATTTTGACCGAAGCACAGCTGCTTTGCTGCAATGCACCTTATGCAAACAATTCAAATAGCCAGTATTTTTAGGGTTTTAGCTACTCCTCCAGTGAGCCAAAATTATTCAAATGTGCTTAAGAACTGTGTTTACAAGGAATTGATGAGGGGGGCAGACATGACAGCCAGCCGCTAACACAGAAATGTGCCTACGGGCTCAGAGCAAACAGTGCCTCTCACAATTGCTCCATGCCTCTGACCATATGGTGTTCATCTGTTCATCTCCCCAACCATTCATTTGGACTAGGATGTTGAACTGTGCCAAATAAGCTTCCCAGGGAGTTTTCTCACAAAGATACAGGGGAAGAGGGTTGCGTTATCTGAGCCGAGCCAATCCAACTTCTACCCTCCAGGTCTCAATGAATAAAAACAAGATGGAAAACTTGCAAACACCTTGCATCAGTCGCCATCTCCACTGGCCCAATCCCTCACCTAGACAGTTGTCTTCTAAAGTCCCTATAATTTCCTTCTCAAGGCTATAGTTTAATTGCCCGGTCCCCTGAGTGCCTATTTCTGTCAAGAAATTTCAAGCTATACAAGTTTCCCAGTCTCCTCTATTCCTGGAAAACCTGTTGATCTAGGGCAGTTGCTTCACGTCTACCCTCCATTTTATCAAACTAGACAGAGTTCTGTAGTTTTGAGGTTGTACTCAGACAAAGATATCATTTCTAACAATAGTTCATTGTAGAATCTCTCTGGAAAATTTCCAGATGTTACTTTATTTCATTTTGTGGAGTCTCCTGGCTCAGTTTTAAGTCTTGTTTTAATTCCTTTTGGTCCTATATCAATTCCTCTTGGCTATTTTTATATCTATGAGCATCTCCATTATTTATTGCATATTGATTCAACAGCCACATGAACACACAATATGCTTTGCTGCTAACACCAGTTTCAGCGCTTCCTGTCCCAAGAAACTAAGTATTTTTGATCTAATGGATTGTCTTTCTTAGCTGAGAAAATTGATTTCGTTAGTGAAATATGTCTTTGATGAAGTTAATATCAAACTAAGAGTGAAAAGAGTTTTGCAACCTAAACAATAAAGGCAGAGAAACCAAGAAATATTTCCTCAATCTAAAGATCAGTTTCTTTTTTCTCTTAGTCCAGTATCCAAAGGAAACTCCTTATTTTTGACTGTTTCCTTCCTCCTAAGGTCCAAATCTGCACTAACAGGGACAGCTCGGGGAAAGAGGGATGTTGGCTCCAGAGCAGCCTGCTGATTCCCCAGCTGCTGGCTCTCCAGAGTCTTTCTTCAGGCACTGACTGCTTGTCCAGAATCCAGAAGAATGGATTTTAAGTGCTCCTGCCTGCGTTGAGACAAAGACAGGTTCTTTGTTTCATGACATGGACTCTTTAATTCTCAGCAGGACCCAGAGTAACATAGCTGCTGTGTTTTGGGCCTTTGTACATCACTACCTTATGTTTTTTTATGTAATTTTATTTACTGAGGAGTAAAAATATGTCTGCAGAAGTAATCCTATGTTTTTTTACTTGCAGCTTCCCTTCATACATTTCTTACTCTGAGAAGTTTATTGCTATTATAGTTGTCAATATATGTATTATTTGAATAGAAATTTACTAGCAGCTAAGTACCACATCCTTGTTTGTGTTTTGTCACATTCAGCTGAAGATCTTAGTGAAGAAAATGAATTCCTAATCATCTTGGAGATAAATGATATAGAAATTCTGATTTTCTTGTTACAGTATGTGCAACTTCAACCCTCTTAATATTATACTGTCAGGAGACAGTAATAAATCTGACAGGTTCATATATCCAAAAAAATTTTCTTCATAAAAAAACAATAAAGAAAAAAAATAAAAAAAAGGAAAAGAAAAACAAAGAAAGGAAGAAAAAACCACACATTTCCCAACCCACCCTCCCAGAAAAAACTTGGCATAATAATAATCACAAAACACGCTCTGATTTTCACTCAGTTGCAACTTTGTAAGGAATAGTAAAGAATCAGCTTTAAAACTCCCAGCTTCAAATGATGGGGGCTGTCTTTCTCTTTCAAGCATGAGTGGCACTTAAAACACCTGGAACAGTATAACCTTTGATTCTATTTACAAACTTCCTCTACCCTGATTTTATTGCCTTTCACTGACTCGCAGTCAATAGAAGAAACACATTAAAAATATGAGTAAGCTCATGATTATTTTCTATTACCTTACACTATAGCAGCGGATGAACTCCCACAATCAAGGACAGAGTTCTCTAGGATAAGCACATTTAAGGTACATAAGAAAACCATCTCTTTCTGAAATTTTAAATAGAAGCATCTTACATAGCTTTTGTTGAACATTGTCTACAACAAAGAAAATAATTTTTGATCCAAGAAGTTCTGCAGTTAATCCCATGTCATTTGACTTCAGGGTCTTATTAACAAAGAAAGTTTCTTTTTATTTTTTTCAAGGGTATGAAAAGGTTAAGAGAAGTACCTTCTCTCCAGACTTTCACTCCTGCACTCCTTTCAATAACAAAGCCTTCATTTCTCCACTTCTCTCCTTATTTCTACCATATGCTTTATATCTAGTACCACATACCAATAGTCAAACTTGATGAGGGAACCCAAACATGAAAAACTGGGACTTCTAGATTTGTCCTGTGTCTTTTGAGCTTCCCTTGCTCCCACAGTGCCCCTGTGCAGTCCCATGTCTTGCCACCACCCGGCTCTACTGTCCGCTGCTCTCATGTGCGTCTCTTCTCAACACTGACTGTGCTCCAGGAAATACAAGTCCATGGGGTTTTTTGTCAAAACTATGTAAACTTTTTACAATCAAATCCTTTCATTTTTTAATCTAAACATTGAAAGTCATCTCTTTTTCAGCCTGTTCTAATTACAATTGGTTTCACCTATGAGATATATTCTGCTCCAGATTCAAATGCTGTCAACAGAAATTAATCTGAATTTAAAATATTTTACAACATTGTAGCATTTCAAATTTTAGTAATTTAACATCTATCTTATAATCCTAAAATTCTGTGGTTGGATCACTTGTTGAACATACTTTTCACATCTTCAATCTTGAATGGGAACTTATGTATATAATTCTACAATTCTTGTGCTACAGAGTGGAATATTAACAGCAATATTTACTATGTGTATTGTGTTAGTGTCTAGAAGAGAAATTTGTCTGAAGGCCCCATTGCATTAATCAATGTAAAGGTAGTTACATCTTGAACAGTACCTAAACATCACTCCATAAAAACATTAATAGTTCATAAAGCCAGCTATCAAAATATTTGATATCTTCCCCCTGTATCCATGTATTCCACTATAAAGACAGGAAAAATACTGGAATAAAAAGGAATTTTATTTCAATTTTTCGTTTTTAGAGAAGTAAGCCACTTTGTCTGCTAGTCAAGAAAACTTAGCTTTTTCTGAGTGTGTTTTTAATAGAGCTTTAACAGGAAGACAGGAAATATGGCTTTAACGAGACCGGAAGTTACACCGTAGCAGAAATAAGCAAGGGACCACAGACACTGAGCATGCGCAGTGCTGTCCCAAAGTTGTCTTTCACTGTCCCCTCACTTCCCTGACTCATATCAATCTAAAAAGAGGTCAGGTATCTTGCAGACACTGTGAGAGATGAGCTCCCTAGCACATCCTGAAAAGCATCTCCACAATTTTTCCCTGATGGGCATGTAGAAAAACTCAAGTGTTCCCAGATAGACTCCAGCCCTCTTTCAGCTGTCACTGACCCAAAAGCATTTGGATCTCTCCTACTACACCCTCTTCTGTAAGTGGAGATCCTCCTTCACCAGAACAGAAGATTCAGGAAATACCCATGATTTTCAGCACACATTCAGATATTCAGATATTAACTTTAACATCCTAGCATCAAGAAAGCTCAGACTCTCTCCAGCAACCCTAAGCTATTTACCTCCCCAGCAAAAAATCACACACACAAGAAACTCATGTGCAGGTTTTCATATTCTTGGTGCTACCTTTGATGCTGCTCTAGGCAGACCATAAACAAAAGCTACATAAAATGATTTGCAGATGTGCAAATTATTTCAGTGCATAATTTTCATAAAGAATCATTCATGGCATTCACCGTACAGCACAGTAATAATCATGTGAATGTGAACATCCATATGCTTGCAGAATCTCAGCCTTCAAACACAGGTCTTGGCAAGGTATGGAGTCTCCAGGGCACTTGCAACCTCATTAAGACTGAGAAAAGAATTCTGATTCTAAAAGAGTGTTTTCATTTTTAGTAAGTTTTATTGAAAAATACACTTGAGAATGCGACATTTTCTTTTTTCTTTGTTTTTAAGTTTTTTTTCAATACTGCATATAACTACTTGGGTGTCATCTGAAAGAAGCTAATTGTGAAATGACCATGGTTTTCTGTCTGGAAGATCTTACATGTATCCTGTTTTTATCCTCATCATGAAGACTTCATTTATATCAGAATATATCTGTGAAGCTGCCATCAGACAGCAAGAAACCTCCACTTCTGCTGTTTTCTTGAACATGGTTCCAGAAATTGCCCTTTTTCTGATCTATGTATGCTTATCTCTTACCATTCTTCATAAAATTGAAAGAGAGCATTTTATCTCTTTTTATTCCCATTCTTCAGAGTGATGTTGCATCACTAGTCGTGAAGTGATTTGGCGAGATGAAAAACAAAAAGCAAGAGCCCAGTGCATAAAGTTAATAGTTATTTCTTAAATCTCTGGACTTTGTTTATCACATGAGAGGCATAAACAGAGCCTTCACTTTTTGTTTCTCTCTCTGAATAGATATGCTGAACATTAACCATCTTTATAAAATATTCTTATCTGCAGGTGATTCCAAATACCTCCATTTTAAATTATCTTAAATGATTCAGTTTCCTAATTTTTGGAAAATAATACTTGTTTGATTCCAAAATACAGGAAGGAGACTGATGTCAGATAATTTTCATATAAGGGACTGAAAAAAATTCCTATGTGACAGCTCTCCAGATGTAATGCATTCCCAACAAAATTATGTTTGTCCACCAGCCTCCATATCCTTACAGTGCCAACCTCCATGCTCCACCTTACAGAATTGTCATCTACCCTCTCTGGAATATGATGTACAGTGAGCAAAGGTTCAATAAACTTTCAGACATGAAAGGGAGTGTGAAGAAGTTGGGGGACAAATAGAAGTATCAGAAGGTAGAATAAATATTGCTGCATGTCAGCAGCCTAACAATTGAGTGTATAGCAAGAAATTTATGACAACAACTCTGGAAGAAAGAATTTGTTGCCCCAACTGGAAATAAATCATTCAACAATATAAAGAAATCAGAAAAACAAGAATCAAGAAGCTGGAGTCAGCAGAACCAATTTATTTCTAGCGGACATCCTGGAAAATAGGGGTCCCAAAACCTACTGACAGCAAGAGACATCAACCACTGTGGCTTTTGCTAACAAGATCTTTACCACAACTGCTTGCCATGTATTTTTCCACACCAGCAAACGAAAAGTTAGTTTGAAAAGTCATGTGGTAATAGTGCATGTACAGCTATTAAAATGGTGACAGCATCAATATTTTACATTTGTTCTTGCTTCAGGGGAATTGAGGGAGACACAAGAGCAGAACCACATCACTCAGGGACATGCTATCTCAAATCCATCCACTAAGTGGACTGTGCTAGGTGGCTGATTGCAATTGCTGTTCTGCAATTTCTAATCTGTGGCATTCAGAGCACAGTTTCTCAGGGAACAAGGTCCCTGCCCCTCCACACCAGGTCAGAGAGGGAACCCTTGCTCCAGGCAGTGCCACTGCTCCAGGTATCTGGTCTCATGGGGTGGCCTGGTCCCAATGGCTCCATTCTGGGCCCAACATTTTGCATATTGTTGGAGACTCACTTATATGCTCTCCACCTTTCCTGGTCTAATTCAGAGTGATATTCACTTGTTTATACTTTTGTTATAAAAAGCTGGACAGTACCAGCAGTAGTATAACAAAATCAATCTATTTTTGTTTGTTTTTAGCTCTTTATAAACCCACTCAGTTAAAGGTGTGCAGATATAGTCAATATCTCCTATGTTCGGGTTGTGTTTTCAGGTAGGATTCAACCCATGACAATCTTGTGTTATACAGGGAGTTTCAGTCAAGATTTCTAGGTTATTTTATATTAATGGCAATATAGCTTTGAGGAAAATAAGGGGAATATCCTGCAAAATTTTTATATGCAATTAATTTATTTTATTTGAGTTTCTGTACGTGTATGTATATGCATGTGTGTGTGTTTTACTTGTTCCAGTTACATGACACAAATGCTTGCTTATGGATTTCAATTCCAATGTAAAATTTTAGTAGTTTTTACTCTTTCACTTCTTTGGTGTCCACTCCTTTTTATTGAAGTGGCTCTGTAATTCCTAGTAAGTATAGGCCAACTGTTTAAAAGCTTTAGCAAAGTGGCATCTGCATGATTCTAAGTAATTCAAACGAACTCTACCAGGTAATTTGATGATAGAAATACACAAAATATTTCTGGTTTACACAATAAATAAACACCTTGTGTATCATAAATCTTCCCATGAGTTCATGGTAGAAGTAACAAATACATTTCCTCCCTCATGAGGCTATTAATTGCTTCAGTGGAACTGGCCACATGGGAAAGGAGAGGTAGCTGAAGGCTCCACAATGATAGGTCTCTTACCATGTTACAACTCTAGGTCAGATCCCTCATATAAATTTAAGATTCACTGAAATCATGGGCAGTATATCAATTTATATTTGCTGTTGATTTTTTCTCCTGCTCTTATTGTGAGATTATCCTTAAGAGATTTGTATTAAACTTTTCATGCAAGTTTATATAAAGTCAAGTTGAGAATAAACTGTGAAATTCTCCCTGAAGGTGCAGAACTATTGCTGTTAGCAGTTGATAAAGAGATATTTTTAAAAGATGATTTTCATCTTGGCTAGTAGTAAGTACAGGTATATAAATGAATCTGATTTGATTTCAAATCCATACAATTTTCTTGGGTTCAAAAAGTTAACTGAAGCACAGAAGTTTTCAGACTCATATTGACTTAAGTGATCATGAGGAAAAGCACAAAAAGAGTAGAGCGAGGAAAAACAGAGGATATATAAAACATAATTAAATTGAAAAGGAACTAGTTAGAAAATGATCAAAACCAATATTGTTTTTGGCATTTGAAATTTATTTTGATTTTTTAAAATTTGGTTCTTTTCAGAATTACACAAGAACAAAATTTTATCCATGTTAATATTCTTTGTGCTGCTGTCCTCTTAAAGGGATTCTGAACAGACTTTTGAAAGTTTTATTGATGAAAATGGTTTTCTGCAATGTGGTGGTAGATGTTAGAGTGATAGCAGCTTTCTTCTCAGACCAAAAATACTGTGGGGGAGGAAGCAAAGTTGTCATTTACAATTCTGCTCATTCATTTTCAATACTGTTGTTAAAACATTATGCTGGGATCTAAAAATTCAAACTGATTTTGTAATATTGACAAATAATCACATATGTTTTTTTCTAATTCCAGGGAAATGGGTATTCACATTCCTTGTACTAACAATTATGATTTAAAGGATTGAATAAAAAAAAAATTAAATGGTTTTTTTATGTTATGACTAATGTTTGCATTTTATTCAGCTCAGACAACTGCTTCAAACTGAGTTCTCAGATGCTACTCAAATACTACTCCAATACTGCATTTTCAGCTTTGCATTTCTCTACTTGGATTTCTTCCCCCAAGTTTCCCAGAATTTGTCTTTACTCTGGCTTCTGAAAGTCAAGCACTTTACATTCCTGCACTTCTCAGGCCCCTCAGCACTAGCACCCTTGCAAACACAACGCTCCCAACTCTTCTCCTTTTCCTTCTGGCTATCTCATGCAACCTGATGGTTTTGGCTGCTTAATGCTTTCCTTTTTGTCACCCTAAATGTTTTGGATATTCTGCTATAAACCTTGAATCCTCCATATACTCTTGGTTTAAAGAACTGGTTGAGCTTGCAACCATGCATTTTTTTTTCTCAGTTTGTGGTTAACATAACCATTAATCACATAGTCTACTACCTTTTCTTAAATCAGCTATCCTCATTTTTAGTCATAAAGCAACAGTTCCTGGTAACTAACCAAGTGTTGTCTAATATTTTAACAAGCAATTCTACCAGACTTTTCCTCAACCAGACATGAAGACTGCATCCAGAAGTGCATGAATTTGGAGGGAGGAAAGAAATAAAGCTTGTATCTGTTACATATTCCTTTAATGACATTATGAGACTTTACATATCCTTCCAGGAAGAAAAAAGTCAGGGTTGAAATCTGCCACATACATACTGCCACTGAATAATTTGGCTTCTGAAGGACTTTTCACAGAACAATCCTTACAGGTTTTGAGACAGGATGATAAGCTGTATTCACTCAGTGTAGCCACTATATTCAGGATCAAACTGATTGCCATATCTGAAGTAAAGAAAGAATCCAATTCTTCCACATTCATAATCACTGCAATAATAAATGCCATTTCATACCTTGACAGCTGGATGAGCTAGCCTTGAGGATTTTGTTTGTTGATTTCATTGCCTTCACTTTACTGTGTTTGGAAGAGCAAAACTATATTTTTCAACAAATACACCATTCATTTAAAAAAGAAAATAATGTTCAAATCTAGCTTCAAGGCTTGCAATACATTTGGACAAACAGAATCCTTGAATTTCATCTCTCTTGCTTACCTAAAATTTATTTTCTTTTTAAAAGTATATGAGACCTACCTAAAGAAGGAAGAAGTGACACAAGTTAAAAAAAAAAAAAAAAAAAAGAAAAGAAAAGAAAGGGAAAACCTTCACCAGATGAAAATATTCAGTCTGCCTATTCTTTTTTTCTCGGTGTTTACTGATGTTTCCCACTATTTGCTCATATCCCAAAGTGTAAGCCAATACACTGAATAAGAAAACAAAAAATCAAAATTAAATACTCTTTTATTTTAACAAAAAATCAGGAACTTGAAAGAAGAGCAAAGTATTGATCTCTCAGAACAGACATTTTAGCTTCAGCACTGTAAACATCTCATAAAGTTAAATTTCTTCAGCAAAATAACATTTTGGAGCATGCTGAGATGGGTAATTACAAGAACCCAGGCACTTCAATGGGGCTGACAAGTTGTAACAAGGGAATTAAGATTTTTTTTAAAACATATGGTTCAAATGTTTTACTGACACATATGAAATCTCTACAAAAGAAGTAATTTTAAAATACTTTTAAATATAGTACACAGTAATGGTAGAGGTGGATAAAATTAGATGAACATCAAATATATTTTTGTATCCTATTTAGGAAAAATGTTTCAGAAGAAGAGAGAGCATAATAATAGTACTTTCTTCAGCCATATACTTGCAAAATATCATTTAATTTTTAAGGTTAAAGACAGTCTTGTTATTTTCAGTGACAAGGTATAACACAGGTCTGCAGTAAATTATTTTCAAGCTGCTTCTAGTGTTAACTATCAAATTCTATAAAAAATCATGCACATTTTCTTGCAAGTTTTGAAAAGAAGCAAATGCAACATATGCAGGAAAAAAAGAGAACGCTTTCCTTTTAGACTTACTAAACATCATCACTGTGTGAGATTTTATATTGAAACAGACACGTACTAGATTTCTCCAATTTACCACACACATGTTAAGCTAAACAATCATAATGCTATGGTCTCTAAAATCCTTATTTTTGCTTTCCAGATATTTCAAGAGAAATAATTATCACACACCTGGATCCTGC
Organism: Rhipidura dahli; assembly: GCA_013399225.1. Classification (NCBI taxonomy): domain Eukaryota; kingdom Metazoa; phylum Chordata; class Aves; order Passeriformes; family Rhipiduridae; genus Rhipidura; species Rhipidura dahli. The sequence continues at coordinate 28,366 of VXAC01006824.1, read as the reverse complement.
ATTTATCTTTGATAATTCAGTTAGTTATATAATTTAACAGTTATGAGATAGATACTGAAGAGACAATGTTATCACAATTAAAAATATGGAAAAAATGACATCACTGCAACATTGTTTGGGAAAGAAGAGTGTCACATACTCATTTTAACAATAAGGTTTGTTGCTTAGTTTTCTCATAAGGGAAACTATTCATATTTCTACTGACATGACAGTAAATCTAGATGTTGAGACAGAAATCTGGGAAGGGGTAGAATTTAGTTCAGGGAGTGTTAATGTGCCAAGGTCTCAAAGAGAAAAACGTGGCAGCAATAGAAATGGGCTTTTCTTTTAGTCTTGAAGATAAATCAGGAGACTACTACAGCTCCTAAGACTCTAAAATAAATCCTAGCATTCCATTTGTAACAATTATCTTTGTATCAAAAAAAATCTTGGAAACTGTCATTCACTCTTTGTTTTCCTACTACTCTTTCTGCTACTTTCTGATGGGCAAATGCTAGTGCATACATAGAAAATAACTATATTTTTATATTAGTGATAATTAATTGCACAGGAGATATTTATTTTCAGTGGGTAGTTTTTTGCTTGTTTTTAATGTATGTTTAGGTAATGGAAATCACATAGCAGAAGAACATTTTCTAAAGCTATTGATGAATTTTGAGTAATACTGAGAGTGAGAGTCAGTGGAAATACCACAGTGACAAAAAAAAAATTTAATCTCTCCACATGTTAAGCCATGTGCAGAGCCCATCTAAAGCACCCACAAAAACCTGTACGTATAACACAATTCTGTAAGTAAAAAAGAATACTTGTCCTACTGTGTGGTTAGAGATCACATTAAACCTTATTCTCTCTGTAAAACATAGCCTCTGTGTCACAAAAAATAAATAAATCAATACACTGAATGAAAGTGAAGCCTCTACCACGAAGCAGGTTCATGGCCTTGGCTAAACAGTCACAGGAAGGAATTTAACATGGAATCTGATCACAAAACCTTCCATAAATAGGCACTTCCTAGCTCTGTATGATTAACAGTCAGAAGGGGTAAAGAATGGGCTAATAAATAAATCCATGGAAGAACCGGTAGTTTTGAACAAGTGATAGCAGTGCTTGCTCAATGTTAAATGCAAATTTAACAAACCAAGACTAGTGAAAATTAAACTACATAGAAGAAACCTGGCAACAGCTGGCCCACAGCTGGTATTAGTTAATGTACCTATTCTAATTTACAGAAGCTGAAACTGGCTGACATTAAATTCACTTATGAGTTGGCTCTAAGGTTGGCCTAACCTCTTGGTTTCTGAATGCTCAAGCCAAGTGCCTGACTGGATACTGTGAAACTACCTGTTCAGACAGGAAAATTCAGTTCCTGTAGCTGCCACCTCAGAGGCTGTTTGGAACTACTCTCTATTCTGAAATGCAGAAATCTCAGAAGACTGATATTTTTTTGGACAAGGACTATATATAGCATTTATGGGTACCTTTTTAATATTTTCCTTTTATGCCCAATAATTCAGAGGAATCTGCCGCTAGTAAGTTTTCTGTAGTGTCTTACAGATGCTGTCATTGTCGACCATTAAATATTTTTTAATCTAATCCTCAAAGTGTGTTGTTGTTACAGAAGCCCAAAAACTGATATTAAGCTTTTTCATCCTTTAAAAAAATCATTATTCTGATAGTCTTTACCACAAATTAGAAATCTCACTCTGAAGTCTACTAATACAATTTTTAAAAATTGTATACAGCAACAGCTTTATTCATTAATTTTTTTCCCACTTCACTGGGATTGTAGATTCATGAACTGATCCAGTCAATATCAATTGCACATCTGAAGCATCTCACAATAAGAGTGAGAATGCAGAGAAATATTGAAAAAATGCCTATATTTTACAAAAACAATATCTTTGTAGAAGATATACTTAAACTATGATTTACCTGAATATTTTTAGTTATTTGGTTTATTATTTACAGGAGAGACAAGACAGATTAAGACATGTATTTGAAGTATCTTATCAGTGAAAGTTTCAAGCTTGTGGACAAGAATGAAAAAATTGTTATTGTCTGTAACTAATGAAACACAAGAGTTTCAGAACACAATAATGAGTGTCAGAATCAGAGGAGTCAGAGAAGAAGATTTCTGAAGTATTAAAACTTTTTGTTATCTATGTATGAAGAAAGTGATTTATTAAACAGGTTGCTGAGGAACAAAAGGAAAAAAAATGCCCATTCTCTTGAAAAGCATTTTCCCTAGCCTCCCTAAGAACAAATTTATAAACCTGTACAATAAATAGAAAAGGTAAGCAAAGAATAACATTAGCATGTGCACTTATAAAAAAAAGAAAAGAAGTGCAAAAAATCTGGCCAGCTGGTAAAAAAGTAGAATTAATGTGCCTTTGTGTATCAGATTTGCAAGAATGCAAATATTGCAGCTTTTGGTCAGCTGGTTTAAAGATTAATTTCAAACAAGTAATTATTTTCCTTAAGGAAATGGACTAATAATAGACATGTCATAAGCATGCAAACAGGGCTGACTCTGCCATAAAAGCAGAATAGGTTGCCAACTAGAGCAGCAAAATATTGAGGGCAGCAAAATTAATTGTGAACATAGTTTGTGGGTCTGCAGATCTTTTTCCTCATTGTATTAAACTGCAATTCTTTTTGACTTGTGTGCAGTTGTATGGCTAAATCAGTAGATCAAGTGGATTTTATTTAAATGATGCTTTAAAACTACAGTTATACCTAAAAATTTTAGTATTATTATAAAATATAATACCAGGAATGTAAATATGTTTTAAAATACATCCTTACCTATTATACTACAGTTTTCTTTCACAATCCCCTGAATTTTTGCTTAAAAGAGGAGTGTTAAATATAAGATTTTGCCCCAAAGAAACCCAACAGATAAATAAACACAACAAAACCCCAACAACGAAATAAATTATTTGATAATTTCTTCTTTGTTTTCCTGTCTTCAGACATCCAAAAGGCCTCAAGCTATCAAGGCTTTGACTGACAGTGTCTTGTTTTGATCCATTTATATCTGCCACTTGCCACTTAGTATTATTCAATTTTAATTTTCATTATCCTGAATAATTTGGTATCATCAATAAAACTTCTTGTCCCTGACTTGTTACCCTTTGTAGAATGTAGGTCTTGAACATTAGACTGATCTGATATGAACACTAATAAGTCAGTGTGGGTCTGAGTAAACGGTACTCCATGCAGGATCTTGAGTAGTAACCTCAATGTAAGAAGTACTGCATTGGTGTAGTTCGGATCATCAGGAAGGGGCATTAAAAAAAAAAAAAAATTGATACAAAAAGGTAAAATACTGTGTGAGTTAAGGCATCCAGGAAACTGGCATCCAGGTTTGTGTTGTCTGAATTGCGGATGGACGCGAACACAAACAGCGCTGTGGCTCAGCCGTCGGAACATCACCAGTGCCTTGTAGCTGCAGTATTTCATTGACACTGCTGCCGTGAGTTGTTGACAAAATGCCAGCAGTAATCTCGTGTTTCCAAGCTCTTTTATTCTCTTCTAATTTGCTCTTTTCCTGTCGACTACCTTGAATTTTTCAGCTTTTTTAATGGAAAGATGCACTTTGATATGTCAGCTGAGGTGCTAATTCCTAGTTTTCTTGGTGGACAATGTTGGAATTCCATGTGGACTAAGCTCAGCAACACAGTTGATGTAAAAAAAAAAAAAAAGTAACAATTTCAAATAAATTAAATAGACTTGAAATTAGCATATTACAAATTACACCACTAGCCTTTTCTGTTTCCTTTTGTTGTCTGACTTACATAAGATACCATTTTGCAAACTGTCCTGAAAATGGTAAGGTTGGCATGATTTAAGGATGCACATTCTGCAAAACGATAGGAGTTGTCTTCTAAACTGCAATTGTAGAGCACTGTCACAGTACTGAAAATCTTTGATGAGGGCCCATATGTGAAGGTGAACAGCTGTAAGGATACATTATTTGTTTGCATGTGACAACTACAAGATGGATGAGAGGAGGGAGAGAATGGTAGGAGGGAGGGAGGGAGGGAGGGAGGAAGGAAGGAAGGAAGGAAGGGAGGAAGGAAGGAATTAAATTTTGTAGAGAAGAGGTTAATTTCATACATGAATATGAAATAGAAAAAAACATCTGGGCTAAAAAAGAAACATCCCTACCTCCCAGACAGAAATGATGAAGAGACTCCAGAAGGAAAGCAAAAGGAACTGCAGTACATATTTTAAAACTTCTAGTGTTTCTAGTTGTTACTGTGAGGTTTAACTTGGCAGTGACATATTATTTTGGCACATTGTCATTTTTACTTTCATTATGGTTAAGACTCAGCAGAGATGTTATGTCAGTGTTGTAAGGACTATGTTTAAAGAAACTTCAAGAGCACATTCTAGTGCTGCTGTGTAACATCATTTATAAAGATATTTACATCCATCAGTGTCATCTAGAGTTGCTATGAAACACAAGTTCTGGGATTTGGATGGTTTGAAACTGTACAGACATAATACATCAGATATGACAATAGTAATTTACTAATTAATTGTGCTAAAAACTTTTAATAACTTAAATAGCAAATTTGTCTAGTCTGGGGTGCAAACCTCTCCAGACTACCCAGATAGATGCACATTGCATTCCCCATTTTATATTTATGAATTTTTCCAACTATTTTCTAATGCAATTTCTTATATTCCATACTTGATTGATAAAGCACATGAATGATACCACTAAATAAAAAACACTATAGTGGTCAGACCCTTCCAGAATTGTTGTTGACAAGCCAACATGAGTAAAACATTTATGTTAAACTATTAGTTTATAAAAGATACATTATAAAACTGTGACTCCCTTGGCATATTTCAATTTTTGACACTTTACCATGCAAAGAAATAGCAGTCTATCAAGCTATTACTGATCATTTTTTCTCCATTTTCATACCAACGCTTCATGCCTTGCCTATGAACAGGTTGTGCATCCATTTTCCTCCCTCTGCAAAATTTGGATAAAAACTTTCATAGCTTGTTAACAGCCAGATCATTGTGTTTCTTGTGACTGTGCTGTTACTTCATGATCTCTGATGCTTATTTTAAATTTCTTTGTGTCATATAAAAACTTGTTTCCCAAGTCAGAGAAGAAATTATTGCAAGTTTGTTGTTTTGTGGGACTGCTGGGAGCAGTACATTTGTTCAGTTTATAGCAAAGGAAATCGGCCACACAAATGCCAAAGGAGTTCATCACAACATTTAGTCAAGTGTTACTGTACTGGGACAGCTCTGAGAGCCCACGTGCGATTAAGAGATACCTAGAAGGTTAAATAACAAAGTTCACTGCTCTGAAAAGAGAAAAAACAAGACAATGAGTGTGGAAGCAGACATAATTGATTTGGATGACACGATGCATGCTGTAATTTGTTGCCCTGTATTGAGGCAGAATGGCGGTAGAAGTTCTGTAATTGAAAACCAAGTGGTGAGAAAATTGAAGGGGATACTCTAGTGCAGAAGTGGCTGCTGTGGCTTTGGGAAATAAATATCCTAGGCCTTTATAGTTTGATCTTCCAGATTAACTGTCAGAGACAACTGGTAATATTCTTGTGATGCTGTTTACCTCAATATCTCAAATGCATCTGAACTTTAAGCTGATTTTCATTGATTTGTGTTTCCAAATGGTGTTAAGAACAGTGATGTCTATAAACTTACCTTCAGTCTTTCGTTTATTGTTGAAAAGTTGGCAGGAAAACAACACAAAATAAAAGGTAAGTGACTTAACAGCTTTTTTTATTGTTACTACCAGAGTGTGAAATACCTCAGGAAAACTCTTTTCTTTCATATAGCATTGCAAAGACAGTTATGCAAATCACATGATTATCAAACAGTGGTGATGAACATGATGATGTATACAGATGTACACAAAGGTACAGTCATCAATGAAGTGCCAATTTAATTTTTATCCTCTCTACTAAACATTTAAGGATAAAATGGAGTAACATTACAAGACCCCATGAGTTTTGCTCAAAACATTTTGCAGGACACTCCATAATGCTGCTCATTTGATCATTTAGATCAGGCACAGGACTGCAACATATTTTTTCTCCTTTCTTTAAGGAAGTCTTTTTCCTTAGTGAGAAAGATGCATAAAGATGCAGGGCAGGAGGTGAGTCTAAGATATACAAGGAAACAAGTTACAGACCCAGGACTAGAAAGCATGTTTGTATCTCACAGGCTAGATGTAATCACAGAAATGTCATCATTTTTACCAATCTTTCTGAATATGGGTTGCTTCCTCCTTTGCAGCTGCACAGACTTCAAAGTCAGGTTCAACCACTAGAGAATTTTATCAAATTTGCAAACATAGAGATTGATTACTGAGAATATGGTCAAATGAGTCGGTAAACAAGAAATCAACAAGTGTTTTTAAGCTGCAGAATTATGTATAAGCCAAATCAAACCAATGTTCTTCATCAGAACACAATTTTAAAAAAATCTGAATGTGTAAAGGTAGAACACAATTAAACCAGAGATAGCAAAATCTTGTGAGTAGCTCAGTTTCCTTTTCTTTTTGATTCTATCATGCACGGTGTTACCATAGTAAAATTGAGTGAGACACCTAGCTGGCACCCAACATTCATTAAATTCCTCAACTCTGAAAGCACAACTGTCATTTCAGCTGTCTTCTTCCTGCTTTGCAGCTCACTCCAGAGTTCAGAAGGGGATAGTGGAACTAAGAAGTCCTGCTGCATTGCTAAAGAATCTCCCTCAGCAAAAGATTATTTACGTTTGCAGGACCTTCACAGGTCTTGCACAGGCATAAGAAGAATTTCTTTTACTCTGCCTAAGGGCATGCCTCTACCTTGTCCTTCCTACAAACACTTGTCTTTGCATCACTGACTACATGACTATTCTCTGATTTTGATCCTCCCAGGCACATGCCCTATGCAACAAGAACTGATTGCACTATACATAGGTGCTATAAATACAATTTTTGTGTCTTTCCACTAATTTGGGGTATATATAGAAAGCTGAAGAGGAATTCAGTCAGTGAAGGTGTTCTTCTTTGTATCCTATAAAAAGACTCCCCTGGTTATATACTTTAATCTTCCTCAGCTGTAAGACAAAGGCATTGTGATTAGTCTCTAACTGACCTCAGAACAATAGGTAAGCACAGACCTGTCCACCTTGCATGCATGAAAATGGTAAATGATGGAAAGGTGTGGCTGGAAAGCTCCTAATAGACATACTGATTAATCTGTTCACAAACTGGCACCAGCCACTGGGATTTGTTTCAGGAGTTTTCACAGGAATTCATAAGTACAGGCAATTTAGGCTTTCAGTAACCTCCCATATTAGCAGATGTCAGAGAGCAGAACAACCCAAATTATTTGTAGCCTAATTAATAATCACATTGTATTGAAATGCTTTATTTACTTTTCTAATTCACAGTAATTTCATGGATTATAAAATCATGTAAGGAAAATTATTTCAGTTGAGGGCAATTGAGAGAGTGGTATGATTATCTGATGACAATCAGGATTATAAAGACTATTGAACAGTGATGAAGTTGGGATTAATGCACTTGGGATGTAAAAATATATATTCAAAATGCCTTTTAATTGGTGACCATCAGTCAAGGATATGTCATAACTAAAGAAGTAAGGAAGGGGAAAAAGGAAGATGTTGGTGAGAAAATCTTAACCTGAAATAATATGAGGCAAAACCAGTTTCATTCTCCATATCTGTTCCAAAGAATCAAGTCTGAGCTGCCCTCTCTTTAAGTCATTTCACACCAAACAATAACTTTAAATGTCCCCTCTCTGAACTCTGTGTTTCTACACCTCTCGAAATGTCACATAGTAGCACCAACGCTCACGTCAGTAAAGCTGTTTAAATTCCCCCACTGAAAATTTACATATATCACTAATGTCTGTCTGGAATCCATCTGTGTGCCACATAATGCTCCCTCTGTCTGTTCTTACCAATACAGTGGAAAGATAGGGGGAGAGAACCGTGTACAATTTCTTATTAATCATGTCATCCAACTTAATATGCTACATTTGTTTAGAATTTTACTATTACTTTGCAAATTTTTTTCAAACTTTGGTACTGCCACTGTTCCTGTAATGCCAAAACAGATTCATCTCTGTAATTTCTCTAATCTGTCCTTTTTTTATAGATGTGATATAAAAAATATGTTGCTCTTTAAAAAAGATTTTTTTTTTTTTTAATTTTTTCTCATTATTGTATCATCCTTCATTCACAATAGGCTGTTTTATTCATGGTTGTTTTATTCAGGTACTGGATTAAAGTGTATGGTGGGATAAATCTTACATCGATAAAATTCACCATTTTTACTACAATTCAGAGCTTTCAGCCAGAATGAGTGCCCCACTGACTAAATTAAATCATTAAGGATAAATTTAACTTACCACAGTTTTCCCATTTTCTTCTTTGATAACTCTAAATAAATATATCTATGTACATTAAAAAAAAGAGAGGCAACCATAACATATAGTAGGATCTATGTACAAAATATGAAGCTTTTCTCCCCTTATTTCCTTCACACAATTGATTAGTATGTTTAAAAAAAAAAAAAGTCTTTGCTATTAAGAGGAAAGATTTCTACAAAGAAATGGGATTTTTCAACTAATAACCTCACTCTCAAGTTTGAGTGGGAAAACTGAGGAGACAAAACTTGTTTAGTAAAGAACCTTAGACGTTCTTTGTTAAGTATAATTTCTTTGCAAGCTTTTAAGGTCTCCCCTTAAAAAACATGAAACACAAAAAATCTGATTGTATTTGTCTATGTAGACAGTTATGATAAGGTTTGACTTTTCTCCAGCTTACTCATATAGGAAAATGTATGCCTCACATTCTGACCTGGAGTGGCATAAGTTCACGTGACTGTAGTCTTGAGTGGTATAAACTGAAACTGCATTTAATCAGATTTTTTTTTTTCTTCCTGACTGTGGAAAAGGAGAGAAGTTTTCACAATGAAAAGCTAGGGAGAAATCAATCAGGAATGTTAAAATAGTTTGATGGTACATTTTCGGGGAGTCTCTTAGTGGTGATGTACACAGATTTGCATGATTACATACCCACAGGAACCTAAAATATCACTGTGTTTCTAGGCCACACTTAGACATTTGGCTCAATTCAAAGACCCAATGGAAAGCAGTTTGGGGACAGGGAGTTTTTTGTTAACTTAATGTTTATTGAGGGCTTAGGTTTTGAGGGTTTGTTTTATTTTGTTTGGTTTTCTGAAGTTATAAGCTACTTAGTGATAATGATAACTGAAAATGTTTAGTATATTAAATTCCAGTGTTCCAGGCTTCAAAAATTAAATGAGATATTTAGTTACCCTTATGTACACATTACATTACATGTACATGTTACTCTTATCTACATGTTACTTTTGTTGAGTACATTGAGGGAAAAGAGCTAAAAACTCCGCATATTAAGAAGTCAAGGCAAAAACTAAAGAAAACATACTTACATTAACTAAATAAATCTCAAATGAGCCAGGGAGAGCAAAACAATCTTCTTTCTTTCCCTCATGATCAAAGCGTCCAAGAAGCATGTGGTAAATGAGGCCATACAACAATTAAATACTCTTGTTATCAAAGCAAAATTTTAAGCAATATTTTCACATATGATACTGTAAAATAAACAATCTTTCAGATACCATTGCTCTAGCAAGAACATTGTTAGTTTGCATTTTTTTAAGAAGCATATCACAAAATTACCAATTTGTTCTATGTTTTGAGGAGTGGCAGAAACCTACAATGAACTGAATGTATGTGCAGCACTTGGCCATATTTTTAGACTGGTAAAGAAGTTGTTGGGGTTTGAAGGCAAACACAGTGAGTAGAAATTTGAGGAAGACAGTGAAGTAGCTGTAAGATGAAACAGAGAGAGCAAAGATCATTGCAAATACCTGAGGTCTGTTATCTGCTTCTGTTTCACTCCGTGCTCTCCTTTCTTCAATTTTGCATACGTGTTTTGTCAATACTTGAAAGAGTTATCTTTAAGCAGAAACATTTTAAACATTTAAAGCATAAAAGAAGATGACAAAATAATTTTTTATATTAAAACTTGTCACAACCCTTCAAAATGTTAACATTTATCTCTGTTTTGCATAGATACACTTCAGAGAAATCTATGAAGCTTTAGGTATGTTGACATTTTTCTCTGCCAAAAAGCTATATCTTGACTGATGTATCAGAAACACCATTTGCATTTGCTTTTTGGTAAGAAAGAAATATATTTCTGCTAATGCACTGTAGCACCATGACTCCTGGTGATTTTGAGACCTCTTCTTTCAGTTGATTTCTTCCTTTCTCTGACCTTCCTGAAGTCCTTAGAGGCCCTAAATCTCTACATCCCTAACTCATGACCTTAAACATAACAATTTGACTTCACCTTCAGCCCTCCCCATCCCAAAAGAGAGAGAAGGAACTCCCCCACACACATACAGACACAAAACTCAACTCAATTAAATCCTTTCCCAGATCCTTGAGGGATCCAGCCACACACACCCACCAACCCCCTGAACTCTGGATTTCAGCAAGGACTCCTTCCCTGTTTGTGCTCATTCTCTGTTTTGGCAGGGCTGGCTCAGAGGAGTCCCCATTCCCCCGAGTTTCTCCCATCTGCCTGCTCATCTGCCCTGCCCAAGCCTGAGCTCTCTGCAGCATCACAAAGGCAAGGCACAGACAGCCACCCTGATGTGCCATCCTCACATACCCTGGCTTGCTCTGCAGGGGAAAGGGAAGGTGGGAGAAGGTGGTAGACTACTAACCAACATTTTGTGTGCACATAGCCCGCAACAGGCTGTACCTTTGGTCCCCTTGTACCTTGCAGACTTTGAAGAAACGTGTCTGGACTGCCAAAGATGCTGAAACTTTCAGAGACATTGGAAAAGGGGAAAATAGAGAGGAAAAGGAGGAAAGGAAGTAGCCAGCTTTGAACTAATTTCTTTAATTTTCCTATGATTTGTTCAGCGTTTCCCAGAGGGCTCAAATTTGCTCTGGAAACTGGGGTATAACAGTATGTCTGCCGCATTCTACAGGTCAGTGACACAATACCAACTCTCAGATGAAAAATTCATTTCAAAGTATGCATTCCAGGTGAATTGCAAATAAAAATTGTAGGGCTCTAATGAGGCCTGGTAGATTTCTTATTTTAAAACAAAAGGTATTTTAATTGAAACAGGAAACTTTCTCATGACATAACTTTACTGTAAACATACTATAACAGCAAAGTGACATCTGTTTTGTCTGTATTTATATTTTATATCTTTGGAGTTCATGTTAAAAGACCTGTTTTGGTAAAATTGCCACAGAATGAACATACAGTATTGCTCTATATTCTGAACAAAATTATCAGCCAAAATTTGTGGCCATGTAGAATAAAACATTCAAAAAATGGCAGTTTCTTCTAAGGAGGAATATTTTTTTCCCTGCCCACAGATTGATTTCTTATTAGAAAAAACCCAATTTCCATCTGACCTTAAACCTCTTCTTTGCCTTTTTCTATTCTCAGTGGTGGCTCATACTACAACTGTTGGCCTCCTTTCACCTCACTTTTAGTCTGCTTCACAATTTGCAGTTCCACAGGATTTCCCCAAAATAACTGGTGATATAATTTTCCCTACACATGCCTTGCCTATATTCTGATATGGGGTCCTTTTTCAAAGCAGAGTCTTCAGTGGTTTCAGCCACTTAACAACTGAAGGAGATATAAAGTTTGTTAGGTTTGAGCAGAGATTTATCACTACAGGCAGTATTTCACTAAAAAACACCTCTTCATTGAGACCCAAATTTCTCATTTTTGACAGCTTTTTCATGAGCAGGACAGAAGTTAATGTGGTAGCCCAGTTTCCATTTCTATAGCTTGTGAATGGGCTTTTGAGATGTCACAGCTCCAAAGAAAGCTCCATAGTCCACTAGAGTTTCTTCCATTTCCAGAACCTCAACATAATTGATGACTCATCTGGTACAGGCTCCTGGCACTGAACATTTAACAAAGCTGCTCAAGAACTGCAAGCCCCAGAGATGCCACTACTGCTTCACACAGCTAACTTACAGAATTTCATCATCACTGCCCCAGTCTATTTCCCTATTCGCTTCTCAGTGACTATCAGAAAGGTTTCATCCAGTCTAACAGCAAATTCTTCAAATAAAAGCAGGTTGGCCCAAATATTGCCCCTGCAGATGCTGGTGTAAATCCAAATTTGATTATGTCAGTAGATATCTTTTATGTGCACTCCTGTGCTAGTGAAGATTAGATTTGAATTCTTTCTAACAAAGGCAATTCATTTGTGCCTTTGAACATTTCCATTTCTAGATCCTTGCCATACTGCCTAATTCTAATTCTTTTGTGGAAATGCACTTCTGCCACTCAGCTTTGATTGCAATTTTTCTTATCATTTGCCAAGTACAGCTCTGATTTCTGCACACAACCTTGCTTGGTCAGGACATTCAAGCCTGTTAATATTTCCATTTCAAAGCACCTTCAGCAAAGTAGCAGCAGCAGCAGCAATTCATCTCTTCACAGGATGCCATCTCTGTCTGTAATGACTGTTTCATCAATGTCCAGGACAGAACATCTATAACCCTGATCCGTGTTTTTCTTTCCTTCTTCATTCACTTTCCCCTGATCTTGAATTTTTGCTTCCCACCTGAATTCATATTAAAGATAAGGTTTTATTTTAAGTACCTTTGGAAAGCCACAGAAACTTACTTGTTTTAATTTCAATCATATAAGGATGTTAGCTATTATAAAATTTGGATTATATTTTTAATCTGCTAAATAACTAAACAGATTTTATGGGGCTTAGAATAATTTTCCCCTACAAAGGGTATGAACACTGACATCTTGAGTTGATAACACAACTAACCAGGTTCAAGCAAAAATTTCAAGTTAATGAAATTAAACTTTGTTGTTGTTGTTGTTCTTTAAATAGCTTGATTGCTTTCCTTGTAATACACTTTATTAAAATATTATCACATTTCTTTGATTTTGTGATGAGTTGTTGATATGAAGTTGTGATTGCACATTAATAATTAGAGTTTTATTTATGTATATATTTGCACAAAATGTCTATTTAATCAATAGAGCTTTTGCATAATATACACATAGACTAGGATATTATGCTAAATGCTATTATATCACTACCATTTATTTGGATTTATTTGGTGGGAAAAAATCGAATTCACTAGATCTGTCTTCACAAATCTGATAAAATAGTTGAGATTTTTTTAAATCCCTGCATGAAACCCTATGATACAGTGAACACAGTAACAGGGGTTAGATCAGCAAGGTGCTTTTACATTGTAAATCCCTAATACTGGAAGGTTATTTATCAGGTTTTTTTTGTTTAATGGTGTAAGCACATAATTGATAGTGCCATACCCATGTCAAAGGTTAATTGTATGCTTATTCTTGTTCCCGAAACAGAAATGTTAGCTACTTCTTTGTTGTGGGATCAGGGTCTCTGGTGTGGTAGGAGGAACAGATATTGTATTTCCTAAGTTTGGAAGGATTCTCTAGGTGCTGCACTGAAAAGAATGGGAAAACAAAACTTAAGAAGATTAAATGAAACAGTCTCAATCTTGTGAGGATACAGAAAACTCAAAACATGTTCACACAGATTTGTTCAGGACAACTATTCAATGCTACGGGTTCCATTTACAAGCTACTTTCTATATCAAATTGTCAGGCTTGCATTTGCAGATGTCACCTTGTGAGAATACAACAGTGTAGAATTCTTATGGGATAATTAATCAACACTTTTCAATGTAATTAGTCATTCCAATATGACATATTAATGTATATTTATAATTGAAGTACTTAAACTATTGTCAGGTCAATGCATGTCATCTACTATTTTTCAAACCATTCATAAGTCTTTCAAAAATGACCACAGAAAAATGGTACTGTGCAACAGAAAACAAATTATGATAATTTAGGAAAAATGGTAAAATTAAAAAGTATATTATAATGGGGTTTTTCAAGCATTAAAATTATTCAGCATTTATTATAAGTATCCATTGTCACAAATTTAATTTAAATGCCAAAGAAAAACAAAGCCAAAACTTTGTCCCAGCCATTGCTGAGAAGGATAAAACATTAAAGAATCAATGTGTGTAGTATTTTAACATGATCAATGTAGGAGTAATAAAATGTCACTATTTGGCAACAATTTTCATGGTTACTAAAGCTTCTTCAGTTATTTGTCATCATAAATAAATAAATAAATACATACATACATACATAAGCTGCCTTATAACTGTTAGTAAATACTGACATCTTTATCGATGGCTATGGACAAAATCTTGCCACTGTGAAGGCCAATAGAAATTACTTCTGCTAAGTTCAGTGAGGCCAGATTTTCAGTCAACATATGTGACATTTCACATAACAGACAAAATTAATTACTTCAGACTCTCAGTTCCAAAACCTGCATAATACTTTTTTATGTAATGAATGAAATATATAACAGATGATGTAGAAAAATGTTTTCATGTATTACAACTGCACGGGAATAACAAAAACCCGTGAGAATTCACCATTGAACAACCTCCTGGCAAAATAGGATCCCAGAAACTCATTCTGATTCTGTATGATTCTGCAAACCGAAGAAATCTTACTAGAATCATATCCTTCAGAATAATTAAAAGAAAGGTACATGCAGCATTTTCTGGAACTGTATCTTATGATCAAAATATTTACATCTATGTTCCTGTTCTGTAGAGAATACAAGATTTTATTCTATGTTTTAACAGTATTAGTATAAATTATACAGTGTGAGTGAAGTTAAATCATGCAACTGGTCATAAAAAAACCCTTTTTGTTAGAATGCTTGCCTTTTGTTTTATCATTTTTTTATTTTCTCTCTTGATTATTTTGTTCTATTCAGAATTGTATAGCTGGGACCCACTTTCATTCAATTTTTTATGAAAAGAAATATTGCTACTGTAATCTGTCCCTCAGAAAGAAGAAATACCATCAACATTATTTCTATACAACTCCCACTTGAACTTGGGGACTTGTATTACACATTTGGCAGCAGAGTTGAAACAGCTGCCATCTCTGAGGTCCTGAACCTCAAATTTTGGAATTTATGTCTTTCCAAAACAATAAAACATTTGATTTGTCAGTGCAGTTTCATGCAGAGATTCTTTCTTAGTCATTTTTTCAAGCAATAAACTAGATATACTTTTTTATTCTGACATCCATCATCTTCATGTAAATCCTTTGCAGTCTGTTCCTAAATAGTTCTGTGGTATGAACATGAATGCACTTCAAGTTCTTATTAATCTTCTTACACCTTTATTCCCAGGAACAACATCGAAACTTATGCTGGGCCTTTATGTAACAGCACATATTAAAGATTTGAAAGACCGCAGGTTCCACTTCAGGAGCTCTTCTATGAGTCCTTGGTTTTGAATGTATATTTCACTAACCTGCATTCTAATGTGTTTTCTACTTTATGTAAACTTTGGAGAAGAACCACAGCATTAACTGAAACTGTAGTTTTACCATCTGGGCCTGATTTTTCAGAAGTAAAGGCAAAATTAAACTGTTTATTGTATGAGAGACAAGTCCAAAGGTTAATCTGTGCCAAGCAGTCAAGGTGGGAAAAAAGAGTTCATGATCTGGAGCTGCCACTACCCTATGTATTTCTTCCTTCTGTACCTTCAAGACCTGACCTTAAAGTCATTCAGAGTCACTGGAATTTACACAAGGCTAAAATCTTCTTTTCACAACTCTTGTATTCAAAATGTATCAAGCGTGTGACCAGCTGTTATTCGGAAGCCCCCTACTCTTACCAAATTATTTTTACAGGAGCTCAAACTGCTTATTACCCAACTCTTAATGTACCTATGTACAACTCAGGTTACTGTTCCATAACTCGAGAGGAACCCCATCAGGAATTCGTAAACCTGGCATTCAGTTTCTATCCTATAAAGGCTGTAGTTCAGGGCACAAAGTAATCCGTCATGAGTCCCAAGTAATGGTGAGATTCCTCTAATTATGTTTCACTGGAACAGCTCAGCAAGCAGATGGTGGATCCTTACTGAGTCAGTAATGGAACACTCATTGACCTCGGTGGTGCAAGTAATGCACTAAATTAGCTTTTAAAATCTATATATCCCTTGAAAGATTCTGCACCTTATGCAAAAAAAAGAAATGTCTTCTGTTTTGTTAAGTGTCTTAAAACCTACAGATGTTCAACACTGACTGCAGAACTGAAGTGTATTCTGGTAGCCAAAATGTTATCATACAGTGTTTTTAGAAATACTCCACGTCTTGTGAAACTTGTTTATATCTGAAGTTTTCGTAAGAAGTGACAAATGTTTTCTATGGAGAAGATTACTTATGTAACGTTTATCACTCTGCATACTAGGCCATTCTTAAATACTTCTAAGTTTGCATTGAAGTGGATGTACATTTTTCTAAACACACAAGCAACATGCTTTCTCTTGTGGTTTTGGAGCTATTGTTCTTCCACAGTGATTTTATTTTCTCTTAAAAAATAAATCCTTTATATGCAAAGTATCTTCTTGATATCTGTCAGGACAGCTTTAATATCAGAATTCAGTCTGAAGAGAATAGCTCCATCAGAAAGATCAAAAATAGCCAAAGTATTGGTAGATAGAATAGCTTCTTGAGTACTAAGAGAACCACTACTACTCATAGTTTGCTTGATCTTGATCTGTTATTCATCAAGAGTTTCTGCTGTTTCAGCGTCTGGTCTCAAACATACTGTAAGCAGAGTTTGAATGAATTGGATATATTTGCTTGAGGAGAAGTTTTGCCAGCTCTCTTTCATAGTGCAGCTGGGTCAAAGTATTTTGGCTTTCAAAGAAGAGCTGAAGTGTCTGCAAATTCTCCAAACCACATCCAACGCTAAACAACAGCTGCTGAGTTTATCTACTAAACCATGGAGCAACTGGCAATTAAACCACCAAGTTCCAGCCATTCAGCTGGAAAGTTAATGCATCAAATCTATGTTAGTATCTAAGCAAAATAGAACTATACTGGAAAGGATATTGATAACTTTGGCATGTTCATTTTATTTGAAAGTAGGAAAAATCACAAGAGGTTTCCTGTTTCAACGAGTGGTTTTAGAAGTAGGAAACACTGTTTGTTCATGGCTCTACATATTTTCAGCTACATTAACCCTTGTATTACTCTAAATCTCTATTTTTTTTAAAAAAAGAACTCAGCATTAACATTCTCAGCCAGAATTTCCCTGGAATTCATCTCCCATTTCAAGTATCAGAATAAGCAGTCTGTTTTCAGAAGACTTCAGCAGATTGGATATCTAGGGATTTTGAAAAATCAGACCATAAAAATCTAGCCTATAATAGCATTGAATCATTTCAAAATATTTTACCAGAGGATGACTCCCAGCAATTTGAAATATGTCCCAAACATTTGAAAAGCCACTTATAAATACCTGACTTAAAGCATTGCATTTCTGTAATTAGGGTAATAATACAGAAGAGGCTGACAGTGAAAAGCCCTGGCAAGCAACATACTCAGCTAACTATTTTCTTTAGCAGTTGGAGAAAAAAAATTGGAAATAAAGATCTAAAAGTCTGCTATTTAGCTACTGAATATTTATATCACTTAACTATTTTCACCTTCAAGATGTCTATAGCTTCAGCCATAGATGTTGAAGGAAGACATGCCAGAGAGTAACTACGTAATTGATAGATGACATAACCTACTGCTGAAAATATTTCCTTCCCTCTCTTGATTACAGAAGAATCCTAGGCTTAGAGCTTATATTAGACACTTCATTTTTGGATGGACTCAGTCAGAGAAAATAGATTGCATACCTTGGTGGGCAGGTTGCCACTTTCTGGGCTCTGTTTTCTTTTCTGTTTGCAAAAGTGTCACAGAGTTTACTGACATAATGTTTTAAAATTACCTAAGATTCTTATATGGAACATGTTATTTAAATACAGAGTATTATTATTATTATTATTATTACACAACACACTATATTAATTTTATTGCACTAAATTTCTATTAGCGTCTTGCTTTGTACCTCAGGTTACACAAAAACAAACACGTCTGAGTTGCCTAGAGAGAGGTGTTGGACTGGGAATACTGCAATGTGTGATAATGGACAAAGCTAAAAGGCAAACACCTGACAGCCTTCTGCAGACATTTGTCCTCTGTAAAATGAGATAGCTACTGACCTTTCTACACCACTGTTTTTCTCCTACTATGCTCTTTCAAAGTAACTAGTTGCACATATATGACTGCTAATGAAAAATGGTGACATTTCTGCTATTCTCTTTACCTAATCTTCATTTGACAAATTCAGAGTCCTCTCATTAATTATTTTCCCGAAGTTCATACAGAATGAGAAAATTATGGAGATTGGGGTATTTGAGTGGAATAGGTTCTAGTGTTGGTTAACACAGAGTAATGTGGAAATATAAGGGAAATTCTCTCCTTTCATATTCAGTTTCTGACTTTTTTTGTACTGACCTAAAATATCCTTTGTATCTGCTTGTCCTTAAGATTCTATGTGTTTTGAAAATGACATTACTCACATCATTCCGACACCTTCACAGCCATCGCTTAAAGCATTAAAAATTAACCAGAAGAGAGAAACTGGAAGAAAATGAGAGGAATGCATTGCATACATTCCCATTTCTTACAGAAAATCTTCACTAAGACTTTCCAAAAAATCACATCCTTTTCTTAAAATGGAGAACTTTTCTATGCAAAGGAGTCCTTCTGCCAGAAGGAGATGTGCAATATTATACAACCTTTAGCTTCACTTGCTATGGTCAGCTGAAACTAAAAATTGCAAAAAAGATAAAGTGCTCCATTAAATCCCTGTTTTATTGTATAAGTGCCCTTATGAAATTGTATAACTACACAATAGCATTATATCAGGCCAGGATTAAGGTTTACAACAGACGCTAAACTACAGCATTACCGTGACCAGATGTAAGGCTTATTTAAGCTGGATTTTACAGTGAAATATTTATGAACTGATTTAAATACTAATGAACAGACAGTCCTACAGCTGTCACAGTCGCAGAGTGATAAATGTGTTCCATAGGAATCTTTATGCCATATAGCTGGCCATTTTTCAATAGTCACAGACACATGTTTCTTAAGACTACAGGCAGAAGATGGGCAATGAAGTAGGCAAGAAGACAATTACGCAATTAGAAAAGTTACCTTCCCTTTTCCTCGGTGCCCTCATTGGCTCCCCAAGTATTTTTTCACTACTTCTTGATTCCTCTCTCCCTTTTTTCACCTCTTTCAGAAATTCACAGTTCCATCTATGAAGGTGTCAATACTGTCAATAGGACTTATTCCTAGTTTTGGTCAAGGCTGCAGTTTCCTTATGCACACTGCATGGGCATTAGTTCACTCACAATCTCCACTGGGATTCCTTCCCTCCAAAAGGAAACTGGCACAGTGGCCAGGAGAGCCATCTACTGATTAGCATCAATGATGCATGGTAGCATCAATTTTTGCTATTTACAAAAGAGAAAATCCCAGTCCTCCCAATGCTCCAAAATCTCAGAAAATCCTGCACCTCTCCAGCACCTTCATAACCCTTCATAATGTGCCCCACACTTTTCTGTACATATCTGGGATGTCACCCTAAAAGCACTTCTGTGGAACACCTCATGCTGCCTCACTGTTACTGCTGGCACTTTATTCTAAGAAACTTCAAGACAGAGTAATTATGCCTCAGGGACAAAAGCAAATCACCTGGGACACAAAAAAGTCTCAATGTACTTTATTTATACAGTTTTCAAGCAGCCAGTTCACATTAGGGAGAATTAGCAAATAAGGCAGCCTGCCCTAGGCTTTTCTCAGATGCAGTGCACAGTGGCAATATTGACAGAGCAGTAGACCACCAAGAACAACAGAAAGTCCAGTGCAGCTGATCCACTGGTTCCGCTGTAGACCTCATCACGGATTATGTTCAGCTGTGGTAGGAGTAGGACAATGAGGCTATATCCTCTTTGTCCTTTACTGGTTTTACTCTTTATCTTATTACTCTAAATAAATAGAAAAGGCATATTTTTTTAGTTGTAAAATTAAGTAGCTGGATAAAATGTAACATAAATGATAATCTCTAAGATAAATGATAACCTCTACATGCAAAATTATTTAGGGAAAAATTACAATTAAACTTATCTTCTGTCCCCTTTTAAACATTTCCTAACTTCTAATTTAAGTTATTGATTCCTGAATTATAAAATTAATGTTTTCTTCTTTCAAAACACTGGAATGTAATTAAGGAGTCAGCTAAATATTGTGGTTGCTATTAAATGTTTTTTCAATTCTACAAGGCATCCTAGTAACAGAAACTAATGAATTGGTAAAAATAGTAAAGTAAGCAAGAAGTTTACAGAACATATGCATGATCTGTCAAAAGCGCTAGCAGACTAATTTAAAAATTTTAACTCACACCTGGTGCCAATGACAATATCTTTATAATGCTGAATAATTTATTTGTCATGTCCAGATCATTTCCATCATAAAAATAGCTACTTTATTAAATAATGAATATATGCAGTTAAGAACATCATCATGAGAATAATTCTTAGTGATAGATATACTGGCTAAAGACTCTTAAGGAACCCAAGTGCCTTCCTAGGTGGAAGGTAATATCCTTGCTTAAAGAATGGTATAAAAATATTTAAATTACTGATTTTAAATATTGAGTAAGGTATCTTTATATTGGTTGTCACAGAGATTTTGAAATAGATTTTCACAACACAACACTTCACAAAGACAGTGTGCAGGTTAAGAGCAGTGTGACCTTTGGGCAGATGTGGTAATAAAGCCAAAATCTCCAAAAGG
The DNA here is from genome assembly GCA_013399225.1 of Rhipidura dahli. NCBI lineage: Eukaryota > Metazoa > Chordata > Aves > Passeriformes > Rhipiduridae > Rhipidura > Rhipidura dahli. The sequence goes on along the minus strand of VXAC01006824.1, from coordinate 7,510 downwards.
ATGGTTTGTCTTCAGCATTCTCTCACTTAGTAAAATAATTAAATTGAAATTATTTTATTGTTTAATAGAAGAAAGTGGTCTATGATCAATAAAGTGCTGGTTTCATCTTAATTATTGATCATTACTCATTAACAGAGAGTTTTCCAGGTTCTTATTAACACTGAAAACAGTCTTGCAGTAAGTTTCAAATGCCTTAATATTCTGCTGATCTCATAGGTGGCAACAGTACCCTGAGAATATCCTCTGTTTAGATATTATGGAAATGCCACATTCTGTTGTTTTTCCAGTATATTGTATGAAAGTACTTTCTTTATGCTAATGTTTTGCTTTTAGCAGTTTTTTATCACTTGGTAAGCAAATACATCTTTATGCAGTATGCAAATATTGACACGTGAACATTTTAATGCCACTATGTATCCATCCACACGGTTTCAAAATGGATGTGAAATAAGGTTTCATATTATTTTAGCTACTCTGTTTACAGGCATGAATGAATATGCAGGGGACTACACAATGGAAATACAGCATCTGGATTAGGAAGTCACAGACATAGAAGTAGATACTTTTATAAATCTTGATTTTACAAACTAGTTTTTTTCAGTCTTTCTGATACCTGCATTTTCAGTGAATTCTTATTAATGTCAGATTAAATTCTTTGATCTCATGGTATTTTCTTGCAACCCATTTCACATTAAAACTGCATGCAGACTTCTCTAAGTGAGTCAATCACCATCTCCTCCACTAACTGCTGGAACAAAAGAAAATATAGTTCAGGGACAAATATTTTCTGTTTTTTATTTAGGAAGAATGATGATGATTTCTTAATCACTGTTGTAGAAAAAAAAGATCAGTAAAGTCTACATGTGTGAAATGTGTCTGGCTGAACAACAGAGCTGAAAGGATACATCTGGAAGCTGAATATCTCTTTAAAGGAATATAGGAAGAAGGAACCATATGGAAAGAAGGAACCACACTTTAGGAACAGAAGTGTTTCAAGGACCTTGAAGAAGGGCTGAAGGTAGGAAGGTATGAGAAAAAATAGAGGTAAGTACTGAAGAACTAATTATTGAAGACGCATAGGGAAAAAAAAAAAAAAAAAGGAGACATCTAGCTCCTGAAAGATCAAGGGATGATTCAGTGGAAGGCATTAATGCTAAAGTGCTCCATTGTATTTATAGTGCTTTATCTGCAGACCATCCCAAAGCTGTCCATAGTGCATGCTGAACAGTTTGTGTTTTGGCACTAACACCCATCACAACTGCCCCTTTATCACTCTCAAGGAAAACTTCTCATCCTTTATGTAGGACATTCACATGCCTGTTTCTTTTCCAGTCTATGAGAAGAGCTGTTGTGCATCAACTACTTTGTCCCGAAATTGATGTCAGTCTCATGTATGTGGTCGTGGTATAGCAAGAGAACCTTCAAGGAGCTTTCAAAAGAGGAACAGGAAAACTTGTCACCACTGGAGCAACGTCTTGATGCTCATGGCACAACTATCAAACTTTCTTACGTTTTTTGCTGTACTCAGCCTCAAGGCAACCGGTCAACAGCAGGCTGAGGGCAAAGCTGAATTGCAGGTACAATCCTTTCTAAGATCAGGGCCACCGTGTCACAGCAGATTCATATCACTATACAGCAGTGAATTGTATTGTCAATACATGGAGAATGGTCAGCAGTTGGCCTGTTCATTTCATGGCAGAAATGATTATTTTTAGTTATGAGACCTATGTGGAAGTCAAACACAAAGGGCTACACATTAATTGGCTCACTTCCATTTGGTTGTCACCTAAGACATTAAAATAACTTCCATTGCTTTCCACAGAAATACTGTGACAAGCTGTGTTGTAATCATCAAAGGGCACACGCGGTGTCCATTAGAGAGGCCCATAATTGTTACAGGTTTAAGGGGAGTGTAAGTTATCAGCAGCTATGAGTGACCAATTTATATAGCAGCATCAGCCCTGTGGTTTTTTGAAAGAATGAGATTTGTTCTGAAAATCTATTCAATTCCTGTCACCTAAGTCTGATTCAGTGATAGATGGCTGTCAGGCAATTCAGTGAAAATGGATCTTGTAAAGGAGCTGCCATATGTAAGGCCATCTGCAGCTACATTGTTAGTAGTACCTTCCTTTTAGATCTGAAACTATTTTCACTTATAATTGCTTATTAATATGAATTTCAAAATCCTCTTTACCATCTTTTTAAAAATCTATTTCTCTCCTGTTAAAAATATATTACTCTGTTGTTCTGTCTTCCTTTTCTTTGTGAATTTACTCTGTTTCTATAACTATATGTCACAGCTTGGCCATCACAGCTTGTTTTGGCTGTCTTGAAGGTCTAATACACACTCCATTTCTTAAGTGTCTGCGTGGCCTATAATCTTATTGTGCCATTTCACTTCCACAAGCACTTCCCTCTCCCAGTTTTTTAACATATGCTTAAATGTTTTTTTTTATTTTGTAGGGACTCTGGGAAAATTTCCCATTTTAGAGATGCTTCTTATCCAGGGAAAAAGACCTATGCAGATAGAAACTTACATTCCAAATCCAAACATACTGCTCTTCATCAAGTTCTGTTGGATGGGTCTTCATATTCAGTCATTTAACTGTTAACATATAACTATTTATATGTTAAATATATTAAACTGTTGTAAACATGTGCACGATTGTCTCTGGAACAATGTGGGGTAAATCTTCACCCTTCAGCAAGTTACTAGCAAGGTGAAGAGGTAATAGCACAGATTATATACTGAGGTAATAAAAACAAGGAAGAAGTAAAAACATGCTGCCATCTTATCCTTTGCCATATGTCAATTTATTTCAATCCAGTATAATTAAAATATGTTAAACTTCCATGAAAAAATTTAGGGAAGGTCAGATTCTTAATTGTGAATACTTCCAGACGTGAATTAATTGACTAATTTCCTCTGTTTAAAAAAAAAGACCTGCAAAAATCATCAGTTTTTCCATAAATATACATAGAACTTAGAAAAGAAACGGCAAAAGTACTGTGTTATTACAAAATAAAAACATTGTGCTTTCCCTGAAAATGTTCTGTTACAGTTCAAAATAGACACTATTTTTTTCACCTTATAACTTTTGGTATTTTTGCATGATGAATGCATGAAAGTAAATCTGTGTTGGATATAAATAAAACTCTTTTCATAATTTGATATACCATTAGGCTTAAGGTCATACATATTTTCTCATTCTTTTCTATTCCTAAATGCTATTTCTTAAGGATTAGCAATGTAAATTGACTGCTTTAATTATTTTGTTGTTTCACTTATTAGCTAATCCTCAACGCTAACACAGATTTAGCCCAGTGCACAGGCTGATCTCACACCATCTATCTCATCACAGCTGAATTCAGCTCCACTTCAGGAAAGGTAGAATTGCAGCTACTGCAGCCTCTTTAGTATTTAAGATTTGTGTGAGTTAACATAATCCTGACTGCAGAATAAGCTGAATCAAGAAAAACACATTGAGTATTTCATAGTTTCTTGGCTGCTTGGTGACATCCCATACCCACGAGTGCAAAAGGCTGTCTGTGAGACAGAAGACATATACTTAATGAAACAGACATTATTAGGAATATCTACTGAAAGGGAGCAGTTAGACATCCAAATTAAGATTTAAAAGATTACTGAAATGCTGAGATGTATGTCATCCACTTGTTTTGTTTTGGTTTTCACTTTAAAATTATTCTTTGTTCACTGAGTCAATATATCTCAAACAAATGAATATATATGGCCTTAGGAAATTTGGCTTAAAACATTCAATTTTTTTCCCCCACTTCCCCCAGACACTGCTCTGTCATTGGAAATGGACACTGCAATGTCATTGGAAATCTCATGATCACCAACAATTACAGGTAATAATATTTGAACATCGTTGGATTACATTCAGAAGGTTGAAAGGGGCAAACATAGTTCAGCACAAATAAGAGAACTTTCCAGAGGCCCCAAGCTACCAAAGGGTCTGCAACTCCTGCACAAAGCAGGAGAGCCTCTGAAACTGCTGTAGTTTTAGAGATCTCTCATCATTGGTTCTTGGGAATCTGGTGTTTCAGACACAGACACTACACATGTGGCTAGTGTGCAGCCCACTGAAAATGCTGCCAGAGACTGTCCCAGCAGACATTGCTTTTCTGGCCCTTTTGGATTGAATTTTGATCCTTTTACAGCAGTGCAAAAGAGTCATATCAGGATTAAAGATCTGCCTCATTCACTTTAGTGTGTCTTTATAGTTTATCACATTTCATCCTGCCAAACCTAGTGGAGGTGCCTAGGGCAGAGACCACATCTTCTGCTCTGTTATTTCATTTTCCTGGGCTCATATCTTCTCTGTTGTGTTGGTGTCTATTGTTCCCCCTGCCTGCAAAAACTCTTCTAGAGCTCTTAAAATGCATTCCTAGTTCTCCTAAATGGCTTTTCTGGTGTACTAGCTGGTTTCCCTTAAAGTCTTCACTGAGAATGGACACCTTATTTACAAGTCCCAAAAGTTTCCTTTTTATTGTAGACACGGCCATGACTTTTAAAAACTTTTCATCAGAACTCGTGTTTTCAACATGTTGCTCAAAATATTTTATTGATGCTTCTACCTGCAGCTGTCTCCTTTTCTCCTGAAAGAAAACTTACCTGAATTGCAGGCACATCTTATACACTAGCACTGATAAAACATTTTAGGCATGTAATTAAATTTTTTCATGTTAAAGCTGGCTATCTTTTATTCTTACAGATCACTTTCCTAATGCTAACATCACTTCATTCTGAACAGCTGAACAACATTCTGAACCAAACCAAACAGCTCCTGTTTTGCATACTGCAAAACAGGTGGGTGGGCCTCTGTTTTCTCCATATATTTTCTTTCAAGTGGGATATTGGTGCTTAATCAGTGAGTTTCAGGAAAAAAATGTTTCAAATTAACTGATTTAGAGCTTGCTTGGTCTGCTACTCTTGTCTGATTGTATAAAACTTTTCAGGAACTTAGTGGCATAATATCTTCTAAACACTTGCCTCTGGCTCTGCCTTTCCGAGCTCCCTTCTTTTATTTATAAGGCCTATGCACATCTTCATTAGTCTCTCTGAAGGTTAAGGGTGACTTAGTCTTACTGAAACTTTCTTTGAATCAATCTTATCAATTTTTTTGGTGCTGTTGTTCTTATGTCTAATTCAATACTCAGCATTTGTTTTCAGTTTTCAATCATCTGATCCATGATTTCCAGTACTGACAATACATTGCTTTAGTTGCTAAATATTAAAGGTCACAGTTTTGTTTTTCTCATTGCACAGGTTTGTTTTTTCTTACTCCCCATATGCTTTTTTCAGTATTCACTCATTTGTTTTAACCTTTGAGCATCTTCCTTTTAAACTAGAGGCTAGCTCTCCTATTTTGCACTTTTACAGTTGGGCTTATTCTAATTCATGTTTTGTGTCCTGCAGCCTGACTCACACTGGGGAATGTGTATAAAGTTGCATGCATAGTGACAAGATAATTGGCTTTTCTTTAGTACCTCCTCCACTCCAGAAAACACTTGGCCATCTAATTAAGAAGTCAACTAGAGCACCAAACAGTGTTTTCTGGACAGAGGTGGTATATGTTACTGTACTTTAGATTGTGGATGGAGGAAGCTACCACCACACATATCATGGGTTGAGACTCTGAGGAGTGCTCCAGATGGAGGATCTGGTTTCAAACCAAGTCCCACCTACTTTACCTAATAAACCCAGAAAAAACACCTCAATTCCTACCACATCTATTTCAAGCAAAACGTTGCCATAAGTTGTTTAAAATATTATGAAAATAAAATAATATTACTGTGACTGCAGAGTTTTAAAAGGGCAGTAGAGAATGAAAAAATAATGTAAAATTTCTTTTGGATCTTCTCTTTTTCAAATGAACTGAGCAAAATTATGGTTACTTATCAGGAAAGTACAGAACGTGATAGTAAAAAAGAGTGAAAGGATGAGTTCAGAATAAATTAGATACACTCCTCTAAATTAAATTCTGCAATTTCTCTATATTAGAGTTGGAGTTTTCAGTCTTCTTATTTCCATTGGAAAACTAATAATTCTAATTTTATTATTATGTACATAGCAGTTACAGAATACAATTTATGGAACCATTCAATAAATTAGAAAGTAAAAACTGAAAATCAGAACCAAACAAGCTATAAAACATTAATCAAAGTATTCAGCAGGTTAGGCTTATTTCATGTACAAGCAATAATATGAAGGAGCTTGTCTTTTTTTCTCTATTTTTTTTTTTTAATTGAAACACTAAATGAGTAAATGCTTGTCCCAGTAGAATAAATTTTATTAGGGATGGGTTGAAAAACCTTTTTCTCATAAGGAGCTAGTGACAAATAGGAGCTTCTGATTTGCTTTTGTCTTTCTGATTGCTTTGCAAAATGAAACTGATTAATTTGAATTTACAGACAGTTAAAAACAATAAATGAAATAAAATTTGCTGCAAAGCAGTAATCTATTCATAATATTAAATTTAATTTAAACGGCTTACAATGAGAACACATTGAATTATTCATTGAAAACAATGTATCCTTTGAATTTGGCCTCTAAGTGTGGTTGCAAAGTGTCAATGAACACACATGAATTTTATTGATGAATTTTCTTATTTAAAATCTTTGATGGATTACACATATGAAGATACTTCTGCATATATGTGAGTTCTGTGCTGTATCAATTTACTCAAATGTTCACAAAGCAGATTTTTTTTTTGCTTTGGTCATTTACAAACACTCTACGTAGTTATCTTTTACTATTGTTAAACAACAACATTTGATTTGCATTTTGAAAGATTCAGAGTCAAACTGAATCAATTAATAAATTTTCTGTCTTTACTTCAAGGAAATTACCTTCTCTCATTTGTTGGTTTACTTATTTGTTTTAAAAATTAAGATAATATAGCTACTTTACAACATAAGGCTTACTTATTACAGTGTTTTTATTATTATGTTTTTATTATTACTGAGCAGTGTTTATACATCTTCAAGCACTTTTCTACTCATCACCCCACCCCACCAGCAATCAGGCTGGGGCTACACAGGAATTGGGAAGGGACACAGCCAGGCCAGCTGATCCCACTGATCAAAGTGATGTCCCATTCCATACAGCACCATGCTCAGCATGCAAAACTGAGAAAAAGAAGACAGAAAGGGGAATGTCTGTAGGGATGGTGTTTGCCTTCCCTAATAACTATTGCTTGTGATGGAGCCTGGCTTTCCTGGGAATGGCTAAACACCCTCCTGCTGATGAGAAGGGCTCAAAGAATTCTGTTTTGCTCTGCCTGTATGTGTGACTTTTACTTTATCTCCATCTCATCCCATAAGTTTTCTCACATTTCCGATTCTCTCCCCCATTGCACCAGAGGGAAGTGAGTGGCTGTGCAGTGCTCAGACACTGGCTGGGGTTAAAATAGCAATTTGTCAGCACTGGTCAGTATTATGTCAACTTAGTGACATTATAGTTATGCCATGATGATTTTTGTCT
>VXAC01006823.1:3067473-3114117 GCA_013399225.1 Rhipidura dahli | reverse complement strand
CCCCCCCCCCCCCTCCGTATTTCTTTAGTATAACGTATGACTGTTTGGCGTGCAGTAACGCTGAACTGTGCTTGTGAAAATCATGTATACTCAGGTGTATTCCTGAAGCACGAAACTAGGATGAGTATAATTCTATACCTGTAAACACAGCACCTGTACATACATGTCCGTGTTTACTGGGGATTTTTTGCATCGCTGTCATGACATTACTAACATTTCGTGCTTGATATTCTTAGCGCTTATTATGATGAGAATAAAAAGGGCGTGTGTCTCCTGCAGCCATCCATCAGGGTAGGAAGCAGAAAAAGCACCCAGTGACGGTATTTTCGTAATTTAATGTTAGAAAGACATCCTTGGCTCTTGCTCTAATGCCTTTCGGAGTCACCTGCCTGGAAGTAGCGGGGGCGGAGGGGTGCCGAGGGCTTTGCCATCACCCCGGGCTATCCCGGCGCCGGGCAGGGGACGTGCCGCAGGTCCCGGGCCGTCTCTGGAGGGATTCAGCGTGGTCGCAGCGAAGCGAAACCTCTCCTTCTCCAGCTGCCTTTTCCTCCACGGCAATCTCTTTGCGGCCCGGTAAAACTTTATTTTTTGCAGACAGGGGAATGGAGGGGAATGGGCAGGTCCTGATTCCGCCCGTGGGTCGGGAGGGAGAAAACCACGTGTTTTCTACAGGGCTGACCTTGAGACTGTGTTTAGATTACAGGTGGTGGGGTCCCTTATTTTTTCCCTCTTTGGCTCTGTTTCTTTCCCAGGTACATGTTTTTCTCCGAGGTGTCGGAGACTTCCAGGTCCAGCGCAGCTCCGCGGGGTGCGGGACGGCCGCGGCCTGTGGCCCCGGGTCGCTGCCGGTGGGGTCTCTTGGGCTGAACAGTCCTGGCTCCAGTTCGTGCCCACCCCCGGCCTGGGATGCCCGCTGGCCACATGGTGTGGAATGCCCGTGGGATATCCCCCCGTCGCCATCTCCGACGGCTCCTGAGCCTTTGTCAGGGTTTGCTCGACAGCCGCCTGCCACGCAGAGGGCAGGAAGAAGTGGGGATTTGGGTCCGGGCTCCGTAGGGAATCGCTCTCTTTTTGGGGCCGAAAATGCGTACGTGAGTGTGACAAGAGCCTGCAGTGAGTGACGGTGCTGGCGGGCCGGTCACTCCCGCCGCTACCCGGCCGCCTCCCGCAAGGAGCGGAACGCTTCCTGCAATGTGAATGCAATTACCCTGCTGGTGTTTGATGTCCCCCCTCACTCTCCCTTCGCTGCTTCGATGTGTCGTAAAATAGAAGCGAAATGAAAGGCAGGCTTTATCGCTCGCACCCCTAACCTCTGCTCCTCTTGCTTTTAAGGGCCGCGAACATTGGAAGCCCGGATCTTTGCGGGGGCTATTGACCCCCAGCGCTGCGGGCAGAGGTGGCTTTGGGCAGGGGCATCATGCTCCCTTCTCCGTGTCAAAAAAAGCGGTGCTGAATAGATGGCTCAGCTCCTGACACCTTCCTAACAGATCAGACGGCATCGCTGGGGGTAAGGCAATTGGCCAGTATCTGCCTCTGCTTGATGTTTATACATATATATTTATATGTATATAAATATATATATTTTATATTATGTGTCTATACATATAATTTATAAGTGTACACATACATATGCATATATATGTATAAATGTATGCGTATACTTATAAATAAAAATACTGTTTCAACCATGTTCTCTTTAGGTGCTTAGGTATAAAAATAAGACAAATAAAGACTGTATTAGCATCTTCAGTAAGTAGTCGGGGGCCACCAAAAGGCAAAAACAGTTCCTAGAAAACAGTGTTGCTTTTTCGGGTCCAAAGCTCCTTCAGAGGAGCAGAGGTGGTGGGATGGTTCGGATACCTACTTAAAAACAATACTAAAACAAGAAAACAACAAAATAAATAAACAAACAAGTACCCCCCCCACAAAATACTGATCAACCAGAAGATGATTGTCCCATCTCTAAACCTCTGTGTAACACCTTCCTCTCCCTCTACTCCTTTCGGGAGGCGGGGTCCTGCGCAACTTCCCGGGGAGCCACCCAAGCTCTCCCGCCCGGGCACGTCTCACCCCTATGGAGCTCTCCAGGTGCCTGCTCCGGCTCCGCCGTCCTCAAAAAGTGGCCGGTGCCGAGCAGGACCCAGGGGTGGTGGGTTATGCCCCGCTGAGGCTCGCAGGGACAAGCGGAGGGCACTTTCCAGAGGGGTATCCCTGCCAGCCCCCCCCGCCTGGATGGAGATCCCATGCGCATCTCACCCCATTTTCAGTGGCCTCTGCGGCAAAGAACAAGGACACTGCAGTAGGAAACTTTTCCTTGCTTGTAGAAAACACTAAAGCCCCTCAATTGTGAGTTAAATTGCACTTAAGTGCAGCAACACTTTGAGGATTCCTTCTGATTGCGGTAAATTTTAATGGGTCCCTGAAGATGGGGAAACGGAGAAAATTATTTTTCTTTCCACTGCACTATCTTTATAAACCCAATCCGCCAGCTGAATTCTTCACCATCAGTGATACTGGAAGAGAACTTTTCCCCTTTCAAGGACGCTGCACAACCCATGCTGTGTCCCATGAATGTGTTCATTATTCACAGATAGTCACTAAGTGCTTTGGATGGAAACTTCGAGCCTGTGGCACGTCCTGAGTGCCCGCGATGCCTATTTATTGCTCGTTAGAGATGCCATACAGCTGGCAGCATGAATAGCATCTCTTAAGAGCTGGCTTCTTGCTAAGTGAGAGCTATTTTAACCCATGATAAATTATCGAACTGGAGAATGTCCTTGGGTACCTGAATATATTAACTAAGAAAACAGTTCGAGAATGGTTTTGGGGGATATCTATTCCCTTGTGTTAAAATTCCAGGGCCCCTTCAGAAATATTCAATTGTTTGACTGGAGATGGGGAGAGAGGGAGAAAATAAATCTCCAGCAAATTATAAGATGTCATTAACAAAAAAAAAAGTAGTCCCTACTGAAAATGAGATACAATTACAATAAAATCCAGTTTTAAAGTGACTTTTCTAGTAAGGTCTTTGGCATTGATTTGCTTATAAAATTGTAACTTTTTTTTTTTTTTTAAATGTACAGTGAGAAAATGCATGGTTTTATTGGTACTGGTTAGGGTCAGCCACAGGAGAATTATGGAGGTCATGTGAAATAGGTGCCAATAAAGCTTTTATTATTGTTATACAGACAAAAGAGCATTATGGAAAGAGATCCTTACCAGACCTAACCATGGATATTTTGTTCTGTTAACAATCATGTTGGAAAGTACAGAGACACTGTAAAAAAAAAAGCCCTGAGTTTTTCAAAGCTTTTCAGAACATTAACCTATTATCAAGTAAGATTTTTGGAATAATTTTCCCCCAGAAAATTAAGCTTTCCTGAAATGAAGCACTGCACACAACTCATTATTTCATCTAAATTAAAAGATCTAGGGAACTAAATAATAAAACTTGCACTGTCACAAGAGTAAAAGTCTCAATTTTGAAATAGTATTTAACACTTGATTTTTATGTTATGCAACGTAAGAGAAAAAACAAACTATTTTTTGATTAATAAGGTAGTCTTTAGATGTTTGTGTGTATCTACAGATTGAATCTGAAGATTTTCTATCAAAACTTGAAGCTGAGGATTCTGAAGTAAAAATTAAAATGCTGCTCCCTTCATCCAATCTTGAATGATTTTAGAAGACCATTAAACATTGTCAGGGACTGTAATGAAGGTCCACATGTGTTGATAGAATGGATTCTTAGATCAAACTTCAAAAACTGTTGGAGCTTAGTGAATTTCGTAAAAACTCATACCTTCTTAAATCTGATTGACTCAGGAGTTTTAGATTAATTCCAGGACTGAGCCAATTTCAATCAAAGAAAGTATTAAGATCTTACAGTACAAAACATCCTCTGTACTTTTACAGTTGTGTAAAAGGAAAATTGATGCATGGATCAAAGTTAGCCCCCAAATATTATTAACATTGGAGTAAAAATCATACTAGCTTTTCCACTTTGATAGTAAAATATTTCAAACTGTGTATATACTATGGGGATACTCTAATGTTCACGAAAACTTGTGAAAATTACATGAAACTTTATTATATCTGAAAAAGCACATGTATTTATGATTTATATTAATAAGAAGCAAGTGTGCTCTGCATAGATAGAAAACAGAAAGCATCCCCTTTCCACTGACTTTTTAGTCATTCATCCTAAAAGAGGACAACTATTCAATCTGTAAAACTGTCATTAGATCAAGGAAAGTGTTTTCCATTGTCATGTGAAAATTATGCTTCTCTAAATCATATTTGAGTAAAGCATACATATTCCCTCCCAAACAAAAATTCTTTCACCAATGATATATATGCAAATGTAAACACATAAATTTTTGAGTCAGTCCAGAAATAATCTTTATAGAAATCCATGAGTAGTTAGAGTTTATGTGAGTCATTAAAATCTGGGGATGAATGTAATTTTCAAATGGTTCTGTAATAGATTATAAATGGTTTTGCAATGTTCCAACATTTGTGGAGATACATATCTGGAGACATATACAGTTACATACATATGAATATGTTTATTATGATATACAAAAATTACATTTTCATACAGCATGAAAATAGTGTTGAAATGCCTTTAGAAAGGATTGGACCTAGTCAAAATTAATATTGTAATGAACTCAGATCCCAATGTAAATCCATGGAAACCCCAAATGCATTCACTTTCTTGTTCTGAATTATTTTGTTATCCATTCTGATTAGTCCTAGAAAAGCCTGAAGCAGTAGGAAGGCTGGGTCAAGCACTGAGTGAACTCGGTGGTAAAGCTCTGTTTGCTTTCTCTTGTCGAGCAGCACTGGGAAGTGCTATCTTCCCCAGGATCTCAGTGGGGCTCAGCAGGAAACCCAACCATATCAGCTCCTTCTCATAAGACTCCCCTTTGACTTCCCAAACTCCTGGAGTTGTGTTGGGATGGCGTGAGTCAGTTCCCACAGTAATTCATTATGAAACCTGAGCACCCCAGCTCACATTCTGCCCTTGCCAGGACATGAGAAGTCAACCCAGAAATTTACACAAGCCTCTGGCTATGAATAATAAAATCTACACTGCATTTAACCAAAATTGGAGCAATAAGTGGCCTTGCTGCAGGAAAATTTCCAAGTCACACTTTGTAAATGCGTATCTTGCCCAGAGGAAGTCTTGATTTAAATGAAGACAGTACTGGAGAACTGGGTGAGGAGAGCCGAAGGTACAGCTCAGCTGTCTGCCATACTAAATGGAAGAGGTGCCAATGCCCCTTTTATGTCCCTCTCTCATGCAAAATTCCCCTCCCACATCTGTTGGATGGGAGTAATCAAACTAAATGGACACTTCTATGTTTAACCTTTTCATCCTATGCTCCTCTTAAATACACAGCATATCTAACCAACACTGTCCGCACCTTCAGGGGGTGACCATCACATAGGAAAAGTCAGGTGAATCATTTTGCATGGCCCCTTCCAGCAATCTGTCTTGAGGAAAATGTCTTGGTTCTCCATGCCCATACACACCACTGTGCAGAGGGATGAAGGGCAGTTCTTCAGAGAAGATACAATCAACCCTCAGCTGGAGGTGGGACTGGTCTCTTTAGCAAGCACACTGGGATGGTGGGGATGGTGATGAGCCAGCAGGGGTCCAACCTGAAGCCTCAAAACCCTGCTGTTCATCTGGCAAGGGACCACAGTTTCCTTAGATAGTAGGAAGAAGAGGTGCCCTGTCATCATGTTGTGCAGGTGTGGTGGTTGGTGTAGGTGATACGTGTTTTGCAGAGGAGAGGTACCTCTTGCCTACACTTCCTCCTCTCCCCTGCCAGCCTCCTTGCAAAAGTCTGGCAAACACTAGCCCTTTAGCAGTATTTATAGCTGTATCTCTATCTGATGAGCCACTCTAAAAGTGGGTTAACTCAAAACATACCACTTAGCTGCTTGGAAATACAGATGTGAAGGGATATCTGGTTCTAATATACAGATCACCTTATGGTGTGGCAGGTTTCAGTTTCCACAATAGAGAGTGCATTTGTGCTAGGAGTGATCTAAGCCATTTGGGACCTTAAAAAGCAGAAACCCTTCATGAACCTTATTGGAAATGACTACACTTGGTGAAAAAAAGGGAAGAGAAACTAGAGGGGTGATCCAAGATCACAAACATCTAAAGAGTGGAAAGGAAACCTTTTCAAATGTTGTTTTCTCACAACAAATGCCTAAGATAAGTCTTTGAGAAGTATCTCCATTCCTTTGTTGAGCTATGAAGTCCTGTTAATGCTAATGGAACTATCATCTCATTGCAAAAAGCCACCAGATTTAGTAAAGAACAGTCAGTTTATTAAATATTAGCACTATTAGTCATCATATTTTCCACTGCATTTTCCATTTTGCCTCTTGCTGAGGGGGGCAATGAGGAGGACAACACAGCAGGTTTTTCCTTTCAGATACACCTGGTGGATTTGAGCTCTGATATTTCTCTTTCCCTCAATATGGGAAATCCCTTAGGAAGAGCAAAATATCAGCATAAAGATCGTCTGTACAGATTGGAAAGAAGGATTTTGCCCTTGGGTCCAAAAGCTGGAATATTTTCTGCGGATCATAGACTCCATAACACATATGTACTTAATAAATAAGCAAACAAGCTTGTGCTTAAGTGAGGCTTCCTTGCAGTAAAGGAGAACAGCATTTGACAAGTTGGGGTCAAAGGGTTGACACTTTCATCCCTTGTACCCCAGAGCCACTTTTTTCAAATATCTACTTTTCAGGTTCACACCAACTCTGCTTTTGAGGTGCACAAGAGGAACATTTCAGAAGCCTATACCAGGTGATCTGAAACGGTGCTTCCTCAGAGATCTGAATGACCCCACGCAGAAAATGTGTGGAATACATCTACCTTGTCAAAGGGGGAAACCAGTTGAGCTAAGAAGTCTTTTCCTCATTCCCTTCTACTGTCTCACTGCCTGCAGAGTTCAGCAGGGAAAACAGCAGCAGGGAAGCAGCTGGAATGATGCCAGCACTTGGGTCTTTTGGCAGCCCTCTGCAGCAGGAGTTTGGGGTCTTTTTGCATCCCTCTTCTCTGGAGCTGTCAGCAGGTAAAACACTCTGCTGTGTTTCTCAGAGCTGCTGAAACATGATGTGCTCTGCCTCCACCTTTGGCAGAGCTCGCCTGACCCTGCCTTGCTCCTTGCTTAGGGTGAGGCAGATTCAATCCCCTTGGCAGCCCAGACAGGTCACCCCAGGCTTGGTCACCCCTGAGGAGCTGTCCTCTTACATTTAACAAGAGGGAAAAATGCCCACCAGCTGCTTGCAATTGCTAAGACACTAAGCACAGGTTTTGCTTTCATGAGTGAACATTTAACAGTCATGATAGACAGACTCAAAAACATCTTATCAGTACTTTTTGGTTGCCAGGTCAAAGGCCTGAACACCTCCAGGTCTCCACAGCAAGTCTCCACAGGGTTTGCTGGGATGGAGGATGTGTGTGTTAAGCAAGGTGGCTCTCCACAGCAGCAAACGCATCATTCCAGTGCCCCATGGCCCCACTCAGGGCAGGAGACAGACAGAAGTCAGATGTCAGGTGTGATAGATTTACCTTGACTTTTACCATGCAAAGGGGCCAGAAAGGGCCCCTTTGCATGGTGAAAGTCAAGGTAAATCTATTTTACCTGTAGAGGGTCATCTATCTCCCCCTGTGTGCATCCCTTCTTGGCAGGGATGATCACTGCTGCAAAGGCTGACTAAACTGCTGCAGAGGACACTGGCATTAAACCAAACTCCTAACTTCTTGTTTGATGCAAGCTGAAAAGGAGCCCATGTTTATTTCTTCTTTTCTGGTTGCTTCTATCTTTTTTGGCTGGAGTAATCCTTTTCCCTTCCTCCATTTGTGCCTTTTAGTGTGAAGAACAGCAGAAGCAGACTAAGGACCTGACTCATCACTCCATCTTTAGCTTATCCTTAAAAATGTATGCACACAGCCTCAAAACTATGTCAGTACAAAGCTGCATGGCAGTCATTCCCTTGCATAAAAGGCAAGTTTTGTGTGATTTTGACAAAATTATTACATGGCAGTGAAGTCAAAGTGAAGTTCAGCTGAGGATAAAAAATGCAGTAGATTAAATTTGCTTAGATTTGTTGTCCTTTTAGTCCACAGGGATAAAAAACAATTGATCCATCTGGAACTCTTCATTTCCATCATAATTTAAATTGTTTTTAAAGCACAACTGTATTATTCTGAGTTAACTATGTTTGGTTATGTGTGTCCTAATCTCATGTTCAATTCAGAAAAAAAAGGTGTGACAATGAAACATTTCCTTGGACTTTTTTTGTGTTGATTCAAGAAGTCTTGTGGGTACCTGCCTCTTAGATCAACAGAGAATTAAAGAGACTCTGATTCAGAGTCAAAAAGAGCAAGCATCTTTTCACCTGATGATGGGTGTTGCTTTCTATCTTGTGCTGAAATTCCAAGTGTTCCTACACAAAGGTCTTCCCTTTTCATATCACTGCTAATGCCAGTTTAAAATCAAAACAACCAAAACAAAAAAAACAACCAACAAACAAAAAATCCAAACTCAATTCCACTGAGATCTGACTCAAAGAAAAGATACCTTAGCCTTATGAGGTACAAATTAAAGTGCAGGTTATTCTTGAGAAATTTGAGTCTGGGGAATCTGAACGTCTTTCCATTAAGGACCAAATCTAACAATGTATGGGAAGGATTAATGAGGATTTTAACAGTCCTTGCATCTTGCTCATTCTAAGTAACACTCAGTACCTAGAGAGCTTTGGGAGCCTTTCTGACAGCTAACAAAGAATTACAGATTCTTTAGTTTATATTTAAATTCAGATTAATATTCCATATTACTTTGCTACTACCAATTTTCTGAACACTAATAAATCCCAAAAATTGTATCTGTACCTAATCAGAAATCAATCAGGGTATGTAAATGCACATTATTTAAAATTATACCACAATCAACATGATTAAGAAAATAATCATAAAAATCTTAAGGTTGTCTTTCACAGAGTCTGAATCTGGGGAAATTTTTCTGGTATGTAAATTTATATTTTATACATTTTATAAATGTATATTATATTTCTTGGCAATTCCATTTGACAAGAGTAGTTTGGATCTGCATGAAATCTGAGGAAAGAAATTATAAAACTGTGCCTTTCTTTGAGCTGGAATCTTCTGGATCTGACCTATTTAAAGGTAGTGATTTTGACCATAGGCTACATGTTCTTTGTTTTGGACTTATTTCTATTCTGCAGTCTTATCTGATGTTTCTTCCATGTGCACATTTAGCCAGATTTCCTTGGTATGAAACAGTACACTTGTGAGGCAAGGCATGGGAAAGTATTTTTGCTAGCAGGAATCAGCATTTTGCATCTTTTCCTTGTGTAAATTAGGTCAATAAGAAAAGTGTCTGGTGACTCTGCACTAATTTTGAAAGAGTTTAAAACATTTCTCTCCCTCCTGCTTTAGTTTCCTCTTTTAATCTTCTTTCAGAATATGTGCCTGTATTTACTTGAAGATACAATTAATGTAAGCAAAACGTAAGTGAAAATGACGCAGAGGAACATCTTCACTAACCCTTGAGTGCAGACATGATGTATAGATACCTTTTAATTTCTTTAACACCAGGGCAGGATTTGGTGTAACTGCAGACCAAAAGGACCTTTCCACAGTGCACCTTGGGGCTGCATGCCTCCCCTGACCAAGCACAGACCTCTGCAAAATGCTTTCAACAAGGCCTGATGGGTGTGTTTTTCTCATTTCCCTCACTAAAATTTTATTCAAAGTGAAGCACAGATGAGACCTGTGGTGTAAAACAGCTCCAAAACGGTTCTGGTGCTGCAGAACCCCTTGGGATGCTCACAGGTGTTGTGAGAGCATAGTGCAGGTAGTCCATCTCAGACAAAAACCACTGCTGAGGTCCAGGTGGATTAAGGGTTTCTTCTGGCAGTTCTGTATTGCACAATCCAAACGTACACTAAACTTAGGTCTGTACTTCTGCCAAGTCGCAATTTATAAATAAAAGGCTACAGAGCAAGCCAATTTTCCTACTTAGTTTTAATAGCTAATACTCTGAAAACCTCAAGGCTAATTAAACTGTTCATTGTCCTGCTGCATTTAATTATTTAGATATTGATCTAACATCTTAACGCACAAGACAAAATAGTGACACATTTTATATTTGGAAATGGAAAAAATAGGAAGCAGACCTGCTTTGAAAATGATTTAGCTGTTAATAACTGAACTCAAAGAGCAGTTTCCAAGTGTTGATTTTTTTTTCATGAGCCACATAGACATTTTGTCTACTTTAAAAAACAGAAAAAATAAGAAAGGAAGGGGAAAAATGTAAAAAGAACCCTAACAACAACAAAAGAATCCCAAACAAACAAGCAAAACCCTACAGAATTATCCATAAAGCCTGCCTCAAATCTCACATCTAGATGAAAAAATATCCTGCACAGTAAATTGCCAAATCCATGTGTCTCTACAAAGGTGGAGACAAGTAATTTGTAAAATCAGAGCAGCACAGGGCAATCCTGTGCTCAAGTTCTGACCCTACCTAAGACAACCTCTGACCTTGGACTAATAAATATTTAGCCTGCCTTGTTCTTCCACCGCCTGAAAATTGAGCCTCATATGTTTCCCTCTTCTACTGTTGTCTTAATTAAGTCCCCATCTTTCAGATATGGGCCTTGTTCTTGCTGGGTACCCAGACTTGGGACTGAAATAGAACCCCACACAACACAGAACAAGCTGCTCTATAAAGACAACCTTGTCAAGGTGCTTCTTTTCAAAGAATAAGTTTGTGTTCCTCCTTAGGTTTTTCTTTTTTTTTTTTTTTCCCTTGGAATTTTTCTCATGACTTTTTTGGAGAAGTTATTTTCTCCTTCCCAACCACAATCTGTGAAGCTTTTGGAGAATGAGAAACACATATGTTCTGGCTCCACCAGCACCACTTCCACTTTTATTGTAACATAAAACAGAAAAAGAGAACCTGGGTTATTTGTAGTGGAAATAATCTATAATTTAGTCACTTACAGCTAACTTAGACACCCTAATGTGCACAGAAACTTATGAAAATAGCACACAGTCTGTCTCATCCACAGGACACATTTATCAGAGGCACTGTGCCCTAGCAGTGCCTAATATCCACCACTGACTGTGAGAAGAGTTCATGGTGACATGTCCAGAACATTGCTAGGTTTTTTTAAAGACAGCTACTCAGTGTGTTTTGATATTCCCAAAGTCATCCAAGATATTTTCACAGGACTTAAATTATGACCCAGGACTGTTGGGAGACTCACATGGTGCTGGAGCAGGACCCTTTAATGCTACATGGCTCAAGTGAGACCAGACACATTGCTCTGGCAACTGACTCCCACCTGCAAAGACTGTGAGACAAATGGCATCATTAATGTCTGGTTTTGTGGGTTTCTCATGTCATCTTGTTGGGTTTTTTTCCCCCAGAGGACACGCTAAAAAAGCAAAGTGATTCACCAAACCTATTCCCACCGGACTTGATTCTGTCTGCTGAATGTAAACCCTGTGGTTAGAAGAGCCCTTGGAGGAGAGCTCATTCTCCTGCTATGAATAATACAACTATCACAGGGCAATTCAGTTGCATTATCTGTCCCTCCAGTGACACTCAGGCCACCTTCAACTTGCTTCTGGGGCAAAAGTGAAAAAGATAATGAAATGAGCAGCAGAACATGAGGTCCTCTTCACACCTCTGAAATGGAGATTTCACTGCAAGAGTAATGTAGACTGCTGACCCAACTCTGGGGACTTCTTTATTCAAGGCAGCACAGACCAGACACTTTGATGGGAGGGACAAAGCCAAAGCTGCTACAGTGAGGGAGCACCAGAGAGAGCAACAGACTGTAGGAAAGCCTTCCTATGCCTTCATCCATGCCAAAGTTGTGCTTCCACTCAAGACTTTAGTCCAACAAACTGTTAATGTCCTATGGCTTGTCATTAGATAGTTCTGGAATAATATTGTTGGGAAGAAGTAAATTAAAAAATTAAAAAGCAGCATGCATTTCAGTACAATGGCTCAGCAGGGGATTGACTTAAGCTTGACAAATGGGAGGCATTGCTTTTTGCAAAAATGCAGTGTGCTCTGCTTTGCACCAGGAGAAAACATGGCTTTTCCCTTAACTGGATCTAGCACCAGTTGTAGGTAGAATATACATAGAGGAGGAGCATACAGCATCTGGTCATTATTGCACAATTCACTGGCTGGTAACTCCTGTGCTGCGTCTCCAGCTCAGAGTAAGTGACACCAGATAATACAGTTGGGATTAATCCAGGCCTTATGAAGTGTTCCAAAAGCTCGGAGTTAATTACTATGCTTGAGAGTCCCAGATTGGCATATGGTGTTAAAAAATGTTGTGCAATTGAAGGCTAAGCATAAATTTTGCAAGAGCTGTATTTTGCCAGAAAACTTGTTTTCCCCTCAGATTATTTATTGCTAACTGCAGAGAAGTGTCTTGCATATGTCAGGGAGTTGCTTTTTGAATCTGCGAGTCCAGTTCCTGGTGCCCTGTAAAAAATTACCTTATAAACACCATCAGAAAAAAAATCTGGTTTCCCGTCTGGAAAAGACAGCAGAATTGACTGTCATAAACTGTAACAGGTCACTTTGCAGTCACATTAAAATCAAGTTTAATAACATTAAAGCTTGTATGTGGTGAGAAATTCCATTCTAAATTCCTTCACCATCTGTTGCTTAAAAGTCAACTGTGAGTATTTCCCTTCTCTTTTCCTTAGAATGGTTGATGCACAGGCACAGGTTTTCAAAGGCTATACTCAGGGTGGGGTGTTGGAAGGGGAGCAGAAGGACTTCGGCTGTGCTGGAGTGGGAGAGTGGGATCTGCTGATAAATATCAGGGACTGAAATTTCACTCACCAGAAACTGTTTTACCACAGTGAAATTATTCAAGAACTAAGTTGCTTGTTAAGCCTTTTCTCAGTGAATCTCCCCTGCTTAGATTTTGGAACTGCTGTTGGAGTAATCTGCGGGAGAGTTATCGAACTTTAGGTGAAACATTCATTATTTATTTATTTGTTTCATAGTGTATCTCTTTACTGCAACTGTCCGAGCCCTTCCTTCTGCCATCTAAACAGCACCATCTTCAGGCACATTTAAAACCTATCCATTACCTAGCGGTGACCTAGCTGTTCTTCGTACTGGGAACAGCTCTTTTTCTGGTGCTGAAATTGCAAATCTTCTCCTTCAGGTTTT
Organism: Rhipidura dahli; assembly: GCA_013399225.1. Taxonomy (NCBI): domain Eukaryota; kingdom Metazoa; phylum Chordata; class Aves; order Passeriformes; family Rhipiduridae; genus Rhipidura; species Rhipidura dahli. Next base: position 3,100,849 of record VXAC01006823.1, on the reverse strand, counting down.
CCCCTGAGCATTGTCTTTAAGTCTTGACACTTGTCAAAATTATTCTACCAACTCCCTTCCAGCTACACCCCTTTTTTTCTGTATAATTGAATCTTTTCTGAGAAAGACACTTAAATTTCTTTTAAAGACTTCGACTGTTATACCTGTTTCATACTGTTTATTTCTATCATTTATTGTGATTTTTTTTCCTGATCTCCTCCATGGAAAGACCAACTCTATTTTCATTGGTATGTTCAAACAATATATTTCCAGTTTCTGTTTTTAACCTTGAAAGAGACAAAGAGATTTCTAGATCAACTCCATTTTGCTATCCACTTGTCTTGAACATATATTTTTAACACAAGTAAAATCTAGTTAAGTCAAAAGAAGTACATGAGTTATTAGTCTCTAGCAATTATATTTGTTTCATATAAACAAAACAAGTCTCGGCTTGGTGAGTATTAAAATCACAGGAACATGCAATGAGAGATACTCAGTACATTTATAATGTCATTGTAACCACCTACTGTTATTTCCCCCAACAAATAGTCATTAGCATGGTTTGTTTATGCCTTGATTTTTTTTTTAATAGTCCGAAGGCAGACAAACAGAAAAAAATCCCACCTCCCCCCCATGGTCTCTGTGCAAGGCAGATTGTAAAGCTACTTATGTAGTTCTTCATGGCAATGTTTGGCCTCTAAGAAACACAGCAACTGCTTCTGCCCTTGGCTCACCACTTAATAATTGACGGGAGGTGCAATCCCTCCATCCTGCCCTCCCGCTGGAAAGGGGAGGATGGTGCTTAACTTCAAGGAGGGTGTTCACATCCAGCATTGCCTCCACTGAGTTTCCCCCGATTCCATGGGGTCTCTCCAGCTGCGGGTCCTGTGTGTTGCAGCACTGACAGGAAAGCACAAGTTCTCCTGCCTTTGCTTCATTAGATAGACCAACAACGTGGTGACACTTGAGGTTTTCGTTAGTCTTTACTCGGGAAAGAAAAATTCCTCAGTACTAAAACTGCTGGATTTGCCAATTTTCAGTTTTACTGCGAGAGATAATTTTGTCGAAATTTTCACATGGTAATTAGGGTGAGCGTCTGCACGGCGTCTGTAGGAAAAGCTGCAGCAGGCAGCACTTGCCAGGTTCCGGCGTGTGTTACCAAAGGAGAAGAGAGAGCAGAAGCGCTGGGGGCCTGTCCCGGTGTCCCGGCCTCCCGGACGGGGCCCCCGGGGCGTGTTAGCGGCGGTGGGTGTGTGATCCAGACGTGCAGCCCCTCAGACGCTGCATTTCTCCCGAGAAACAGGGCTTATTCCTCAGCCCTGCTCGGTCTCCTGCCCGCACAGCCACCCCGGGGCCGAGAGCCGGGACAGGGCACACGGGGCTCCGGCACCGCCCAGCCCCGGGGACGCGGGAGGGAGATGGGAATGAGTCTCGGCCCCTCGGGAGCCCCAGGCCAAGCGGAGGTCCGAGGCTGGGTAAACCATCCCCTGGAAGGCAGGGTACAACCGTGTCTCGTTCCCTTGGCCCCGAGGGCGAGGCTGGGGGAAAGGGCTGCGCAGATGGATGAAACTTGGCGTCAAAGAGGGGCGGCAAGGTTGCCCCCCCACCCTGGATAGGAACTAGGCTGTTCATAATAAAGAGGCTTTTCGATGTTTTACAGCCAATGACAAAATTCTTGTGTCCTACTTTTGGGAGAGAGATCGCCTTTGTGGGTTAATTCAAGGAGACGGAAGAATCTGCGGTACCGGCCGGGAAGGGAGGGGAAGTGTGGGAAAGTACCGAGGCCGCACTGGAGGGGCCGGCCGGGGGCAGGGGGATGATGCAGAGCCTCCCACGGCCCCAGGCTGATGTTCAGCCCGTCTCCAATGCCACCCGGGTCTGTCTCCACCCCGTGGGTCCGGGCCGGATCAGCAGCCACAGGTTTCGCAGCTCCTCTGCAGTCCCGTCCCCAGGCTTGGGGTCAGCTCCGAGGGGAGAGCAGGGATCCCCACGACTGCGTCCCGACGTGTCCTGTCCTTCCCCCACGAGGGGAGCTACCGTCCCCTGCGGCTCCCCCTCACTCCTCCAGTGGAACTGGGAATTCGGGAGGATGCGCCCGGCGCCCCTTTCCACTCCTGAGAATAAGCATGGACAGAGAAAAGGATCTTTTCTTTTCTTTTCTTTTCTTTTCTTTTCTTTTCTTTTCTTTTCTTTTCTTNTTTCTCTTTCTCTTTCTCTTTCTCTTTCTCTTTCTCTTTCTCTTTCTCTTTCTCTTTCTTTCTCTTTCCTTTCTTTTCCTTTCTTTCATTTACTCCGATTTTGTTTGTTTCTGTCTCTTTTTCACTCTGATTATTTCACTTTTTGAGATAAAGCTGTTTTTTAAGTTCACTTGGTTTTGCCAGACCCTCTCGGCCCCGGAGCCCAAGTTTCACGGCCTCCCTTAGGAAGCAGCAGTGAGGGGCTCGCACCTTTCCCGACGCCTTTGCGGAGCAGAGCCCGGGCTGCCCCGTTGGAAAAACGGGACCAGCGCAGCCGGGCCGTGAGCGGAGAGGCGGGCAGGGCTGGAAGACAGGGGGCTAAATTTCTGTCCACCCAAAGCAGCTTCTGTTCACAGCTGGGAGATGAATTCGATGAGTCCCCAGCGCCCCTCGGCCAGCCGGGCACTCTCCGCGCACCCCCGCCCCAGGAACACCGGTCCCGGCAGCCCCCCAGCCCCGCTGGTGTGCGGTGCCCGAGCCGCGGGGCCGGGGTGGGGAACAACCGAGTCCCCCTCCCGCCGGGGGCTCTTTATTCGATCGGTTTCCCTCGCCCCCCAATAAAATGGTGATCATCACAGGACAACACAGGTGCGGGGAGAGGGTATCCTCACAGAGCCCTCTTAAAACAGGATCTTCCCAATAATTCTATATCAGGAATCTGTCTCTTCCCTCCTTTAGCTTTACCCCAAAGCAGAGGTTTTATTTTTGGTTTTTTTTTTTTTCTCACCTAGGTTTTTTTCTTCTTGAAGTTATTTTTAGAGGTGTTTCTGTCTTTATTGGCTATTCAGAAAAAGAGAACATTTCCATAGTATTCAGTTTCATTCAAATAAAGACTTTTTTTTTTTTTTTTGCTAAGACTCCCTGGGACTGGATCAAACAGGGATTAGTTTTAAATTAATTCATAAAAAATAGGTGACTATCCAAGATGAAAGATAAATTCCCAGCTACACAAGTGTCATGTAGGAAGGCCCTGCATCCAGGTGTTCCCTACCCTTTTCCAGGTTTGACTTTACAAAAGTGAAGGTATTTTTAAGTAAGTTTTTATGCTTCTCTAGTGTGCACATCCTCCATCATTTCTCTGTTCCAGAGCCTTTCTCAGATCCAAGAAACTTCTACCTGCTTTTGTTGCTGTAGTTGCAAAAATCAATAGCAGAACAAGTATGTTTTTCTGAGACAAACCCCACAGAGGAATGCTCTGCTCCCTGCGAGCCATGATCCAGCATCTGAGCCTGGACTGAATTCCCCATGAAGTGCCAACCACAGCTGACTTGGTGTACACAGCTTGCAGCAGATTTTCTCTTCTCACTTCTGCACCTACACCTTCTTTATCTTTTCCTCATCAACAGGACTCTGCAGAGCCCTTCTCCAGCTAAGTATGTTTGTTACTACCCCACATTTTGATTTTACCTGATTTACTTTGCTGTTGCTGCTATTCATATCACTCCTCTGATTTTTTGCATTTTAATACCGAGAAAGTGCTGTGTCTGTGTCTGAACTCTGTTCTTTCACATGATATTGTCACATCAATATTTTTTAAAAGACACAGGTTTAAATAAAATGTATAAAGGACAACCAGAATAAAACATGCACCAGATCCTTCCATTCTTGAAGATAAGGTGTCTTTTGCCCTTTTTGGAGTCTTCTGAAGTAGGTGAGATGTTATTCTGAATTGGCTTTTATCAGAAATCTCCTATCAGTATATTGCTGACAGAATTTCTCACCTCATAGAAAACAAGCAGAGTTAACTATAATTTCTGCAGCAGCAGAGATGCTAATCTAATTCTTCTGTGCCAAATCTAGAATATAATTATTGTCAAAGATTAACATTGTGCTTGCACAACTTTGTGAGATACATATCAAAGGTCACTTTTCAGGTAGGCTGTAACCTCTGGTTGCCTCCTGGCAGTGTGATAGGCTGTTAATGAATCTGAATACTGGGGAGATGCAAATCTGTTCATATGCTGAGCATCTTGGAGGTTTTGCATTTCAGAGCTTTTCCAGTTCTGTAAGATATTTAAGCCTCTGAAATCAATTTTGGTTGCTTGGGAACTCATTAATATCACTGTGAAATCTTACCTACAAAGTTCCTCAACACGGGGGAATGCTGGAGCTAACTTTGCAAATTTGTTTTTTTATGATCATGTTTTGGGAAAGTCAAACCTACAAGCAATTAGTATTAAGAACACATGAAAAAATTAGAGAATACTGAACTCATTGCCCAAACTTTGGTACTCCAAAACACAGACCACATGTCTTCAGGGTCTAGGTTTAAACATTGAGATGAGTTAATTCAGATCTGCTCCTACATGCAATTATGGATAGTTTACAGGACCAATTCCATGCCCCACTAGTAGAACTGTATGTTTGTGGTATCTACATCTTTTTGATGAGGAAAAGAAAATTAAGCTTAATGCAAAAATATTTGTATAACTCATCTGGATGAAAGTATCTATATGATGTGTGTGGCAACATTATTTCTGGTCATGAAAAAATTTATCTGCCTTTAAGAGACTTTCTCCCTCTTTTAAGAGATTTGATATGCAGATGCTAAGCAGGGTTGGCCACACACTTGTTCTCAAGCAATCCAAGTGCATCTCTCCTACCTTGGCCATGTCACATCAGCCTTCACTTGCCCGGGGGCTGCTGAATAATCCAAATTCCCAATATACAGAAAACAAGGTGTCTTGAGCTGTGGTGTGATCACACTCACTGAGTTACTCTGGGGAATAGCTGCCCCAGATTTGCAGATTTTTGTAGGGATTCCATTTCTTTCTTCATAACCATTGTTCAGAGGAGCCACATCCTTTTAGTTCTGCAGCTCTTTTCCAGAGCACTGGTTCCCTCCCTGCTCCTCTTTCCAAGGTACGTGCCTCACAGCTTCCAGCCCAAAGGCATTTTGACATGCTGCTTGCAGAGTTGAGAAGTTTTGCTGCCCTCATAATGATCAACAGGAAAGAGTCTACAGGATAAAGGAAATCTGGAAATCATGAGGGGTGAAAGATGTGCCTTTGTTTAAACTGCAAAAAGAAAAGAAAAACAAAGTAGGAAGATGGGAGAACAGTGTTCTATATGTAAAATGTGGCTACAAAATTGCTGGTAATCACTTATAAGCAATTGAGGAAGAATAAGAAATCACTTAAATTTGTAGCAAAGAAAACCAGGATAAATATTAGAAACAGAGTCTGTTTCTTAATAGGGTATCCAGGAAAAGGGTTTGATAGAAATCACCGGACTTGTGCTACAGAAATGCAGATCAGAAGAAATGTCTCTAAGAGATTATCTAGAGTGGTTTACTTAACTTTAATGCAGAGGTTGGAATGGTGGGAGAGTAGCCTGGATGGTTGGATGACTTCTTGACTTCTCTTTCAGTGCTTCATTGCTACAAAGCCATCTCACCCCTGGAGGCAAGGCAGCTCTTCAGCTGGCTGACAGCTGATGCAGGATGGAGATTAAACTCAGCTGAAGATTAACTGTGGTGGTAGAAATATGTTGATTCATGTGGAATTCAGGCTCTTAATTCACACCCAAACCACTGGCAGAGCCACTGTTGGCTTCAGTAGCTCAGTACCAAGTTCTTATCTGGCAGGCATGTCCATGTTGCTGTTTTGAAGAATTTTCACAAGATTGGCCTCTTACCATCTCTCTGAAATATTATGGCTATTTCAGCACAAGCTGTGTGGCAGTCAGAGATCAGAGTGGCACAGAAGGTGATTAGGCTGTTAAATTCACTGTGTTACTAAATAAAAGTATTAAGTTTTAATTCTCCCCTTTCTTGTTTTATTTGAATAATTGTTACAGAGATTTTGGATACTGAAATTACTGCCTAAGAAATGGTCTCAGTGGGAGTAGAAAGGATGCAAAATTGACCAACTGATAGGAAGGAGAGATGCACTTTTATTTGGACCATCAAAATAACTACTTGGAGAAGAACTCTAAGGAGGAAGCACAAAACTGTTTCTCTAAATTCTGATCACAGAGGTCCTTTTAGTGGAAACAGAGAGGGGGGGATCAGCTTCACTTTTTGACTGCATTAATTTGTTTTACTATGCACTGGAATAGATTAGGAGGCTCATACAAGCAATTATGGCACATCTTATGGGGCATAGCAATAAACAGGAGGGAGGTGGTCACTTTTTCGGTTTTCATATTTGTCTGCAGTGTAAGGGGGACAGGGTACACAAAGCAGAAGGTGGTGGAACAGGTGGATGGTGAGGCAGAGAGAGGAAAAGAAAATGAGGATGGTGGATGTAGTGAGGAGAGAAAAACAAAACAGTGGCAGGTTGAAGCGCAGGAATCAAATACGCTTGGAGTCATTGTGGAAAATCATTACCATATTATCTTGTGAGTAGAAAGTAGCTCAAGAGAACAAGGTGAGAGAGGTAAGGATCTAAGAGAGGAAGCAGGCAGAGACATGGCCCTGGCATGGCTGGAATTGGCACGGGAACATGGCAGGGTTTGCTCATAACAAGTCCTGGGCTTTCCTGCAAATGCTGCTCCAGGAGTCACAGCCCATGTCTGTGTGTGGATTTTGGGCACTTCAGAGCTGAGCCTCGGGGATGGAGGGTGGGGAAGGAGGATGCTTCATGGGGATAAGCAGGAAGGAGACAAGGGCCCAAGTTAACAAATGACTCAGCTATGAAGGGCAGGGGAGCCCTGAGGACAGAGAGAGCAGTGTCACAGAGCCCTTACTGCCCAGCTCAGCTCTTGCCATGCATCTTCCCACCCTTCTGTGTAACGCAGTGGGCCAAGGAGCCTCAGTGCCATCTCCTCCTGCCTCCACCACTCACAACAGCAGAAATGAAGCCACCCTTGGCTGCTGCCACTCTCCCTGGGAGGAGAGCAGTGCCAGTACTAGTTATTAATGTGCTCTGTGAATAAAGGAGGAACCATTGCTGCCCTGGGGCATCTCCAAGAAGTTGCAGTTCAGATGTATACTGCACTGTGTATCCACCTCAAAATGGGTCAGGAGAAGCTGGACTAAAACCTGCCTGTCTGCAGGGATTAACCCAGGAGGGATCCTCTCCCAGCAGAGTGCCAGATGCCCAGCCACAGCAGAGGGAAGGTGGAGGCTGCTATTATAAGCCTCTTCTGAAGACTGAGGTGCTTTTAATTTTAGTCTGGGAACTTTCCCCTCATTACCCTCCTGACAGGATGGGTGCAGACAGCATTAGGGATGCTGGGCTAGACACCAGCCCCAGAGGAATGTCCTTCTCCTCCTCCACCTCCTCCTTCTCCTCCTCCTCCTCTGCGGCAGCACCTCAGCACAGGGGGAAGCCCAACAGCGCTTCCCGTCAAACACCTTCCCTTGCAGGATTTCAGTTTCTCCAACCAAAGGCGGCTTCAGGAGGGCAGGGAACCTCCACCCCACCCTCACCCCGGCTCCCCAGGGCCGTGCAAGTGAGTCTGGCTGGTGCCTTTTCCCAGGGCTAAAGGGGATCGCTGATTAAAGGGGCCTTCTGACCAGCTTTGCCCTGAAAGGAGCTTACAAAGCCCGTTTGTTTAACCTTTTCACAGCAGCTTGACCCTGTCACGAAGAACAAATCACTCCGAAACAATGTTGAAGTGTGGGACTGACGGAGTCGCTCCCAGCCTCTTGCTCCTCTGCCACTGCAGAGCCAGGGACGAGTCCAGCCCTGGCGAGGAACAAGGAGCCTTTTCTGCCTCCCACCAGCCCCAGAGCTTCGAGCAGCATCTGGGCGTGTTGGCCCCACGGAGCGAGGGCTGGCTGCGGGTGTCTGTGCTGAGGGTGCAGAGGTGACACTGCCAGGGCAGCCTGCTCCTCAGCTCCTTTGATAACAGCTCAGCTTCTTGCCTCTGGTTTTTCCCAAATAGTGGATAAACTTGTACTGTTCATTTTTTTTTTTCCTGATGCTAAATCCTTCAGCCAACTTTTTGGGTTTCTATTGCAAATTTTACACCTTTTGTGGACCTCTCAGCAGTGAAACCAGAGGACAAATAGACTTACTAGTTAAATTTAGAAGTAAATATTTAAATTTTGCTACATTCATTGTTTTATGGATAAAGAAGGAACTGTTCAGTTAGAAATAACAATTAAAATCTTATTGAGATACTCAGATTTTGAACAATAGTTCTCTTTTCCCTTAATACAAATTATCAAAGCAAGAATGCATAAATTGGACAAAAGTTATTATATTCCAGTGTTTTCATGAAGTGATTTTCTACATGAACAGGAAAATGAATGTTAATTGCTTACCACAAAAATATCCTCAGGCAATGGTAGTACAATTAAGAGTTCTTCTTTAAATAGCATGCAAGAAAATGCAGTACATATGGTGCCATTAGCAACTTCAAAACAGTATTTGGATATTCATTTAATTTAAAACAGCATGTGCTAACACAAAACTTAGCAGTAATAATAAATGTAAATTTGGGTAAGAAAGTAAACAATGCCATCTCTGTTGAGTGTTTAAGCCATTAGTCAAAATCAAAAGAACCAGATTTTGATAGCAAGTATAATCACAAAATATTTTAAAATAGCTATTTTTTAAGCCTTGTTTTGTTTGGCTTTGACTGAAAAAATAATACTTGTACAGAATTGTGTTTTATTGTGCTCAGTAACTTTTCCTTTGTGAATACTGAACAAATAGACAGGAGCAGAACAAACTAAATATGTGAAATGAGGAGCTGGATGAATTCACATTTCTGCTACCACCATGTGTGTAAATTTAAACACCACACTGGTACTTTGTGTTTTTACCTAATGACGTTTGCAGTGGAAACAGCCCCATGTGCTGAGGGTGGCATACTCAATTTAAAGGTCCCATGGAAATCTAGCTGTGTCAGTGGCCAGTTGTTTAAATAAAGGTCCTCCCTGTAAAGCAGACTGGGCTATTTAATCTCTGCCTTAATCTTGACACTTTTAAAGTCTGTGGGATGCTACTGAAATTAAGGTTGTTTGTGTGTTGAGGATAACACAACACAGGCCATTCCCACCTGCCCTTGCAAGGGAAAACATTAGTTTTCCATCTCAATGAATTTTATATAATGGTGCCAGTGGGGAGAAAAAATAACAGTAGTGGCACTGACCTTAGAGGTGTAAAATATCCACATGGAAACACTTCAGAAGAAACAAAGAGGATGAGAGAATTTTACAGGTTTCCCTCTTGTAGGGAAGTTCCTTATTTTAACTGCCCCCTCCTCATAGCATCTCCTGTGAGCCCTGGAAAACCCTGCAGAAAATTGTGTTCCCTGCTGCCTCTCAGAGCCTGGCCCTCAGTGCAGCTGCTGGGGTTCCCTGCTCTGCACAGGTGGGGAAGATAGCCGAGGTTCCAGGGAGGGAGGCACAGCAAAGGATAATTCTTGTCCCTCATGACAAACGAGCCACTGACGGGGAAGGGGCTGTGCCTCCCTTGGCCAGGAGCATCAGCTCTGAGTCCTGCCATGGAGCAAGTTGCCCAGGCCAGCCCATCTTCGGGGAGCAGGGTCAATAAGTTACCAAATCACAATGCAAACAGGAAACATTTTCTTGGCCAGGAGAAAATGTGCATCAAGCCACCCCAGAGTTAAAAGGTAAGAGGTTTTGTGCGGCGCAGGAGAGGGCCATCAGCCTTGCTGGCATGTACGTCCTCCTTGCTGGAGCTGTTGCACTTTGTATAAATAATTAAATCATCTTTGGAGCAAGGACTTGACCCTGCATCTCTCGTCTCCCAGGTGAGCACCCAAACAACTGGGCAATAGACTCAATCTCTTGCTTTTCTCTCCCTGGCCCAATGAATATTTAATTGCCTATACAAAGTGAAGCAGCTCCAATGGGAGGGAGTGAAAGCCAGGCACCTTGCAAAAACTCTGTAGCTCCATGGCCCATCTTTTTTCCACCAGAGTTTGAGTCCCACGGAAAAAAGCCCTCAGTATGTAAGACAGGTGGCTATGTTGACTGGATGGTCCCCTCTAGCAGAGTCAGAGATGGTGGGAGGCAGGTCCTGTCTTCTCACCTTTCCCATCCATAATACATACCCAACCTACATAATTTATTTTGCAGCTGATGATATGAATGGCCACCCTTAGTAGACTTGCCTAATGATTTAAAGTAGTGACCTAGGCAGGAGAGGAGTCAGACAGAACCTGCATATCCCAGCAGACTGCACAGATGCCAGGGCACATGCTCCTGCTTCTGCTCAAGTTGGTGAGAAAGCCAAACAGATGAGGTCGGATGGGTGGGACAGACCCATGGGATGGGAGCTTATGTCTTGGAAAGGTTTAGTCTCCCACATGGCTACTGCTTTCACACTCAGCTCCTTACTTTATCCGCTGACTGAGGCAGAGTGCAATCCAGCACATCCCAGCAGTAAAAAGCATAAGGAAGAGCTGCAGGGAATAAGAATGCAAAGAATAAGGTCATTCTGCCCAAGGCGCAATTTTGGTTTTTTTATAATTCCACAGGAAACTAGGCCATCCAGTAAGGTTTTTAGAGCTAATGCAGATTTTTAAAAGAAAGCACGTCTGATGGTTTTGTTAAAAATGTGCTGAGCCAGAAAAGATGGTACTCAAGTATTTTTTAGCCTATCAAGGTCAGAGTGGAATTACAAGAGCCCTCCATGAGTGTCTTATGTGGTTCTGAATTATCTCAGCAAACACTTTATTAGAAAATTTTTGCTTATAACAGGAATAAGGATTTAGAGAATAACTGTTATTTACAACTGCATCAGAAATTCAACAATAGGATTGCATAGGAAAGGGAGGGAGCTATTTACCTATTTTAAAAAGATAATTGCTTATAACCTCCATTTTGCCAGGATATTGCTGCATTTTTCCCAATAGATGTTCTTTTGGGACTATTTGGGTATCTATCATCACCTCAAAACAATACAAATCAAAACATTGTGTATCTACAAAAATAAAAAAGGGATTATTTTTCCTATTGAAAATTATTAAAAACACTCAAATCTAAGGGTGATAAACAGGGGTATTCATGCTATGTCTGGGCTTTATATTTAGGTCTCTGGGTTGGAAGTAAGTCTCCCTATGGGTAAACAGCAAGATTTAGGACCCTCCAGGCAGTGGTTCTCCAGCTATCCTCTGGAGGTGCCTGGTTCTACAGCCTACAAGATGTATTCCCTTGACATCATGCCCCAGGTGAGCTGTGAGCATATGGCTCTCTACTCCCCAGATTTCCCTGCGCTGGCCATAAGCTACAGACAGGGACCTGAGACACATCTCACTTCCTGCTCCTCCATTCCCAACTCGGATATTAGAAATTAATCTCTTGCTTAAACTGTCTTGCCCAATTGTAAAATTAACTCCTACCTGCTGCACTGTGGAGATTAGGTCTGGGGAGTCAGTGAAGATTAAACCTAGGCAGTTGCTGGGAAAGAGCTATGGCAACAGGAATATCACCTCTCCATCAGCAGCACCAGCAGGCAGAGGAGAGAACACAGGCACAAGGAGTTTTTCTGACTTCAGGAAGGGGCAATTTGTTAAGCACAGTCTTGCATTGCCTGCAGTGAATGAATTTATCACTTGATTTTACTATTCCAGATGAAAGTTGCTGAGCCATGGTTTTTTGCCTGTTTTTCTGCAGTGAGACTCGGGCCTGTCTCCCAGGGCTTGTCGTCAGAGACGATAGCAGGAAAGCGATGAGTCAAGAGCAATCAGATCAAGAGGGTCATTTCATGGACACACCAAAATGGCTGGGAGCATTTCCTGATCCTTTCCCTCTTCTCACTGCAGGATGAGTTATCTTTGCTGAGTGTGTTTAAACTAACCTTGGAGAAGGGTGGTGAAAGGGCCTGGAAACTCAAACGATGTTTCCAATCCTGCCAGGGATGGGAGGCATAAAGGTAAAGCACCACTGCAGCCACAGCCTCTCGTCATGGCCCCAGAGCACCACGCTGTGCACATAACTCATGACACCTACTTGGCTGGCCAAGGACTCAGCTCTCCCCTATCATCCCTGATTCACATTGCACAGTATTCCTCAGCCATACTCAGGACATGGGTCTGGCCCACTGTACTTGTGAAAACTGCATTTATTTTGTCTTTACCTCTGTGCTGTTTGCCTATTAAATTAGGAAGAAGGCTTTTGGAGCTTGTTGAGTTTCAGTCGCTCTACAATCATGTCTCCTGTTTCTGCACTCATAGCTGCTGTCTGCAAGCTTAGGGTTCCCTGCAAACAATTCCTGATTCTCCTGCCACACTGATCTCTTGCCTGTGGGAGATTCCCAGAGCAAACCTCCTAATGCTAATGTTCAGCCAAGGACAAAGTTTAGTTTTAACAATGTGTTACTCAATTTAAAGTGTGTTGCTTTGCTTCCAAAAGGTGCTTTAAGATGTTAAGAGTGGCACCATCTCAGTTTGGTCAGGTCTTTGAGCAATGAAACCCTATTTTCCCAGTGCTCCAAAACACCCTTCAAAAGTAGTTTTATGATGGGTTTTTACAGGCAGCATCACTTCCAAAATATTGTGCATCACAAGCAGAACAAAGAGAGGAAAACTGTCTTAAAAAATCTACAGTCAAAACATGCTTGTGCTCAGAGAGAGCTGAACTGTACGGGTGAAGAAGAAGGTGCACCCTGATACTTGGAGGCAGGAGGGTGGTGAGGCCAGAGCATGAAGAGTATGTGGCACTCATGTTTCCAGATTCTTTCCAAGGCAGCAGGACAGGGAAGCTTAAGATCTACAAGGGCATTTAGCAGCAAGTAGCCCAGCAGAGCTGGACAGGAGACTGAGAAGGCAGACACAGCCAGGAAACAGTGATAAATTAAATTTTCTCTTTTTTAGGTCATTTATGTTTCTCTCTCCTCTAGGTCTGTACACTACCCTGCTTTGGCTTTTTCTCTTCATCTTCACTTTCTCCTTCTGTTCTCTATTCAGCTTTCCCCAATAACAGTCAGAGCCTAAACCTCTCTCCTTATGCTTCCTCTTCTCAGAGTTGATACAAAACAATGTCAACAGATGGTGGTTTGTGTGTTTTCATGTGTTTTTCATACACGCACAAATTGATTCAAAGAGATACGTTGTGTACCCTTTGCTCTTCCCTCCTACCAGGGAAACACAGACTGAAAGCAGAGCTCCTGAAGAGTCCTTAGTCCTGCTGTTCTCCATAAAATCACAAATAGCAAAACCTTCTATAACTCATTGGATTGGGGCCATATGCCTGGTGTTATGAAATATATGGAGGAAATACGTGCTTCTCAGTAGTGTGAGGAAAAGCCACTCAGCAGTTCCCATATTTTATGTATCTATATATTACTTTGAGCAATGCAGATGTATGTCTTTGTTAAGTCATGCCTATTTCAGCTGCCAATGCCAGCAGAGTAGAGGACTGGGGAAGTACAGTACTGCCCATGTAAATGAGACTGGAAGGAAATTTTTATTTGTGGTGCTGCTCTGGCACATAGGAAAGGGATATTGGTGTGTAAATGGATAGTATCATCTTTGGGTGGGGGGAATCACAAATAACACAGTTAGGGCTTGTCTTGTTCTATCTTTCAGATGAAGAGAAGGGAAAGACTAAAATTCTCTCTGGCTGAGATGTTGACACTTCACATATCTGCTAAGATAATTTGTACAGTTTTGTTCTTACACAGCCCTTTTGATCAGGAAAACAGAATGAAATTTGTGAAGCCTTTTTGTGTTTCCGTCAGGGACAAAAAGCTGGCTGAGTCAGCACGGGGGGCATTGGGCATTGTGGCTTTGCCTGAGACGATTCACACAACGGGCTGGTTAAGCCCCAGCTTCAACGCGCCCTCTGCGTGCAAAAAAATAACACTTCAAGTGAGCTGAGCTCTAGAAAATGAAAACTAATTGCTGGGGTTAGAAGAATTCAGCTAGTCTCAAGCCATTAGGATCACGGCCGAGCAGGGAATGTCATGGAGCCAATTGGAGCAAAGCTGTCAGGGCTTTACCACGCTTAAGACCTAACCTTAGGTTGCTCTGCGATCACACGACTGTGGCTCCAACATTTGCAGCAGAATTTTCTCCCCATGCCCCGGCAGCGCTTCCCTCCACGGCTGCAGCAATGAGTGTGAGGAATGCCGATTCCACAGTGCTCCTCATCGCCAGCAGGATGGGGACAGACAGGGCTGGCAGTTTAATTTGCCTTTTTTTTTTTTTTTTTCCCTCCTAGAGGAATAAAAACAACAAAAAGACAACCTAGTCTGTTGTGAGATTTCTGACTGATTGTGGAGTAATTCGGACAGAATGGAATAGAGCCTGCTCAGTGGTTCATGAACAGCACTTATCCGTACTCCATTATTTTCCCTTTAGTTTGCTTTACAAATTAGAAAAGGGCACCAGTGTCAAATTCTTGATGCAAGCCTCTGTGTGAAATGATAAGCTAAATCCTAAATTGAGGTCAAAGCTGTTCATGTGGTTCCTGCTGCTAATAAAAACACTTTTCTTTGTTCCTGCCTGCTAAGAATGCCTGCCCCATTTACAAACAAGATCTTATCCCAAAAGAGACACCTCTATGCAGATGTTAGGGAAAAGTACCCCACTTATAAAATAACCTCTCCCTGAAATTACATTATGTTTTGTCAAGAAATATAGCAGCATGGTTTCATTGAGAGAAATGCACTTACTCTAGCTAAAATTCTTGTTTTGCCTGCATGCAGCATCTCAGGATATTTTTCTGAGTGATTCACAGTGTGAACAAATAATTGGCAGCACCTTAGAATTATGTTCCAATGAATTCTCTTAAACTTCAGAATAATTTGCATTCAGAGGGGCTGAGTTTTTCCCCCACAATTTCCTCTTTTGACTCTCCTTTCTGAGTCCAAAATGAAACAAAAAAAATTATAAAGAAAATCAACCCCATAGCTCTTGCTACCTGGAGAGCTCTGGCTTACAGAATACAAAAGCTCACATCATCACACCCTTCTGAGGGATGATGCAGCACCTGGGAGAGTGATGTCCTGCTTGGGCACAAGTTCTCAGGGTCACAAAGCTGGGTGGAAATTACTCAGGAGAGAATTGGTGTCCCTCCCTGAGGAACAACAACACCTGTCAGAGGCATGGGGTCAATTGTTTGGGTACAGTTACAATTTTATCCTTAAAATCATTACCATAAGGTTACTAGATTTTAACATCTGCATACACCTTTTAAAGCCTTAATGTCTGAACCTGGCTTTTTCAGTGAGCTACCAACTTTGCTGGGTGCAGCTGTGTCCCATTCAGTGTCAGGGTACAGCTGATCCCACCATCATCAAACTTGGACACCAGAAACCCCTGTGGCTCTGCCTTCCTGGGTTCAGTCCCCTCTGCTGTCACTGTAAATGGACTGGAAGCTGGTTGCTACAATCAAGTAAATTCTCAATGCTGCAGAAGAAAAAATATTCAGACTTTTCCCCCCCTTTCCTGGGAGAAAGGAACTAGAAATACAAGAAATGCCATGGTGGGGTTACCCAGCTCAAAGCAGTCACAGGAGACGGATAATTTGGAGACTGCAGTATCCATTCCTTTTCTTGGTTTTTTTCTTTTCTCTGTGCTAAGCCCTTGGTAACTACAGTGAGATGAATTAAAAGTGTCAGTTTGAAATGGTTGGAAACGGGTATAAATTGGAACTGTCTTTGCTGAGAAGCAGTATGAGACGGGATCAGGGCTAGAGGCAAGGGAGGTTTTGGAAGGGCATCATGATGTGTATTTGCATGTGCATGCTTTACTACCAGGGAAGAAGAAGATCAAGCAGAGATGTGAAATCAAAGCAGGGAAGACTATTTCTTACTGTTCTGTTTCTATAAAATAAATGTCTAGTTAGATTTACAGGAATTATAATCAAACAATGCAAATTTTATATGTATTTATGATTAATTACGCAGACGTAATGATATGGAGCAGTGCTCTCCTGCACTGCTTAGTGAAAATAATCCTCATCAGCTTTACTCTGAAATAGACTAAACAGTGGTCCAAATACACATACAGAGTAAGGCTAAAGCAGGAAGATGTTTGTGCATCTGCCCCAGGAGCAGCTGAAGGGCTTGAAAAATGAGAAAACAAGTGGGGTAAGGCCTGCCTGACGGGGGACTGGGAAGAAAAGAAGGGGGAAGAAAAGAAAAGGAAAAAAAAAAAAAAGGGACAGAAACAGGAACTGGAGTCCTTGTCTTCTTAGAGGCAGACATTCTTCTCCAAAGGCAATGCACTCCAAAGAAAGTCACTGAATTTACCCAAATTAGGCTTGTGAAACATTTGCCCGGTAAAATAATCTAGCAGCACAACCATCTCAAAGTCAGGGCATTTCTGCAGGATGTGCCCAAAGACAGCTAACACTTGTCGCCAGCTTTGCCATGTCAGGAGCTCACAGGGCTGGAGGTGACAGGCGTCTCGGAAAGGTCTGTTTTACCCAACTTTTCTTCAAGGAAGTCCCAGATTGACTCCCCGGAGAGAATTTTTCACAGCTTTTGCAAGTGTTGCTGTCAAAACCAGCCATGAAATGGTACTGTTGAGTAAACAGCCCATTTCCTCTCCTGTTGTACGCTGTCCCTCCGCAGAGCTTCCCGCCGGAGCGAGCGCAGCGCTGCAAGGAAAGCCCGGCAGAGCCCACACAGCCAGCTCGCCTCCAACAGCTTGAGTTTCCTCACGAGTGAAGCTCCTCTTGCCTCCAGAGAGCGCAGATGCCCTGCAGCAGTGCTGCCTGCTGCGCCCAGCTCCCCGCGGGACGCGGGGCTGGCGGGGGAGGAGAGCCAGCCGTGCTCTTAGCCACGTCTGCTGGGAGCCGCGCTTCCGATGGGGGGACTTGGAACGAAATGGTCTTTAAGGGCTCCTTCGCAAGCCATGCCATGATTCTATGATGTCCTGCCCTCCCCGCTCTGCTGAGGCTTGGGCTAGATGTAGTTGGTTTCAAAGACGGGGTTTAATGCTTTTTAATGCTAGTTAAGTGAGTGGGTTGAGATGCTAGTGTCGAAATGCCTTGAGGAGAGAAAGAATTCTGGATTTCCTGTTATTTGTCTTGCTTCACAGAATCCCATTTTTTAGTGAACAGATGGAATATTTTTGGTTTGTTGAACATTTTGTCATCACTATTCAGCACCAGCTAACCTGCCAAATGCTCTTGAAAAATACACAGTTATTGCAGTCTCTGGTCCTCTGTTTTACAAGAGCAACTTTGCTCCTTGGTTTCCATGAATAAAAAGAACTAATTTTTTTTCTTTTTTATTTTTTTTCTTCCCTGCCTTATGATTCAAAGACTATTCTCTATTGATCTAAGTGGCAAAAAAGCATTCAAAGTGAGATAGATGTTATTCTGCCAGAACAGGAAAACTCTTGGATGAAACCAGTAGTGACTGGAATTTCTGTACAGGGAAATCTACTCTATTTGCCAGCAGCCACCAACAGCCAAGGATAACTGTGATTTATTTTTTTTCCAATTGGAGGTGGGTGGTGGTTTCTATTCGCTTTTAAATGCAGAAATACAAGGAGGTTTGGGTCAGAGCCTCAGCTTGGTCTAACATACTTCTGCAAACACACTTGTTTGCTTTCTGTCCTGCTGAACCCATTAGCTTCTGCTGGGTTGAGGCACCATTTCTATGGGGCAAAATTGGTTCCTGTAGAAAAACAGGCTGTCTTCAATCAGGACATAAAAGATGGACCTCATATGGCTGACTTTGGTAGGACATTACCCTGCTGAAAAACCATGGTGGTTAAAACCTGTTTTCTTTACAATTTGAGTTTGTCTGACTTAATTTTCTGTTGCCAGGCTTTTTTTATTTTTTCATAAATTCTTATTTTCACATTCTTTTCCAATTCCTCTGTTTTATACTGCCTCCTCTTCAAAAATCTTTAAACTGTAAAATTCAACTCTGAACACAGACTTCAGCACCCTACATTCAGATACAAAACAGACCCTGATTTTTATTCCCTGCTCCTTGGTGAAAAGGGATAATACCTCTCTCATGCATTTGAGTAGCATTTATAATGTAATATTGCCATCACTGTTTTTTAGAAAATCTGACTAGAGTCTGCTAACAACCTCTAGTTCATCTCTCAAACTAAAATGACAGCAACAGAAAAGACCATGTTATATTTTTTACTGTGCTCTGACCCATACAGTGGTTGCCTGTGTGTTTGTTACCTCTGCCTCTGTACTGAATCTGCCTGAATTTGAGACCATGAAGCCAGCAGAGTTGCAGAGCAGCTGTCAGTTTTTTTGCATCTGTCACCTCTGATATCCCTGAAAAAGAAAAGAGCACGAGCCTGTCTATAAAACAAAGCAAAGACAAACAATATTTTCATGAATTATGTGCATGTTTCCACTGGAGAAGTTCTGGTCTAGTCAACAGCAGAGGAAGTCAGTAAAAATTTTATTTCTACCCCTGGTACTTTGTGGGGTCAGGAATACTTTGCAACTCTGCAGCAGTTTACAGGCAGAATTTCTGGACAATATGCCCCACTCATTTTCCTGATTTCCAGTTAGAAAACACTCTTGTGGTTCTTAGGCTGTAAATGAAAGAAAAACCTCAAGAGGCACATTGGAGAGAGAGGGATGCTACCTTGGTTTGGTTTGGATTGTTTGTTTTGTTTTATTTTGTTTCACTTTGTTAGGACTACAAGGGGAAGCTAGCTGAGGAAGGAATACCTTCCCTCCCCTATCATCATGGTAATACATTATGTCTGACATTGGATATTAAGAGTCTTAGAGAAGACTTCCCCATGCTTAAGGAAGGACAAAGAGAAGATTTTGCTTTGAGGAATTTTGATACAATGACTAGTTGCAGAAAAAAAATTATAGAATACCAGATTAAAAGGGACCTCCAGGACTATCTGGTACAACATCAGAACTTTTAAAACTGGTAATATAATTTAATTTTTTTTCACTTTTCTCAGGGATTAGGATTCAAGATAAACATTCTGACAACCTCCTATGCACTGCTCCCCAAGGAGAAAAGATAACACTACAATTTAAGTAATCAATGCCCGATATGTGAATTCTGACTCAGTGAATTTCTATCTACTTTATCATGAGTACTCATAACATTCCTGCATAACTGAGATCCAGCATATGTTGGCAGACCCATACTGCATATGTCTGTGACCAGGAGCCCCAGAAGATTGCTAAACACTCACACAGGGAGGAGCATTTAGGGATCCTGGTGTCCCTCACTAGCAAAAGGCAAGTTTCTCAGTGGGGATTGGAATTTCAAGGTCAGAAACACCAAGGAAAAAAAAATCATTAAATGCCAAGAGGAAGGTCACACAGGGAAAGAAAATTTCAGGAAAGAAAATGAAAAAAGAGGATCTGCTTTTGGGGAAGAGATGACTTGTGACTGTTGAACCAGCTGAGGTGAATGTAAAACCACTTAGATCTGTTTAAACTCCAGAATGTGGAAAAAAATATTCATGAGGACAATGTTAATATATGCCCTAAAACTGACAGAACCTTGAAAAATCTACACCTTGAGAAATGGTGAGAAAGCTGAGGAAGATAAATGCTCTCTCCTCTCTGGTTGCTGAACATTACTTATTTGTTCTCTTTTCTGCCCAGATTCAGGGACTGCAACATTTAAAATCTCACCAAATGCAGGTGTGTGCCTCAAGTAGCACCTGAAAGAGAAGGACTCGAGCCTTGAAATGATTGAAAAATGAGAAGCTTTGGGAAAGAGTAGTAGAGATAAAGCCTAAGAGGAAGCTGAGGAAAAACAATGAAGTGACTCTGCAGGAGTAGAGTGAAAATTCACTCAGGAGGTTTAAGACACATGGACTTTGGTGTGAGTAAGCCCAGCACATCAGTGCACCCACTATGTGCTGGGAAGCCAAGCTACCCCTGGGTGTTTCACCCTTATTGGTAAGCCACTGAAAGTCTGCACTATCAGGTTTTTTTCCAATGCATTTAGCTTCTTTCATCAATTTTTTGAAGTTTCTTAGAAATCCTGATTGCCCAGTGCTCATTCTGTGAATAAATAAAAAATTTCTGAGCGCTTTCAGGTGTTACTTTCAAGTATGACTTTGGAGCTGTATTCTTCTATCTGTTGCAATTCAGCATAGAACGTACCAAGTGATTTTATATGAAGTAATGTGGTCAATAAATTTTCAGGACAGAAAGGGTCATTACTGTAAGCCCATCTACTGCAGAGCACAGACACAAAGAATTCATCCAGTAATTCAGAATTCAAAATACATCTGAACACATCTTAGTTAGTCTCCTGTACCATAAATCAACAACTTTATCTGACTAATGCTCAGCCAAAAGCTGTCCAAGTTAACCAGTCAAAAACATGAATTCAGCATTTCTTTTTAATGCAGAAGAATTACCAGTTTTCTATGCACAGAATAGAAAAAAGTTTGGGGTTTTCTTATGAATAAATTTTTATTTTCCTATTTCAGTTAATACTAGCTTTTTATTTTTAAATAGTAAATGTAAATAATTACATTACTCTAAATTACTGGAAAAATATTTTCTTCAAGCTACACTGGTTTGGGAAGATTTCTGTTAAAAAAATAAAATTTGTATATTCTAATTTAGGTCAAAGCCATTTTTCAGAGACTTTAAGATCCTCCTAAGAAGGAATTCTACCAATGATTTTTGAACTAGATCTAGGTAGAGATTTGTGCTTTTATATTCATATTTCTGCCTCTGAAACTCTATTTCAAAGACACACTTGTGCATTTATGGTATAAAAGCTCTGTGTTTTGTGTGTCTCTTATTACTGCCATTGCTATGACATCAATTGCAGCTGCATTAATGGAATATTTTCTGAGCCCAAATTTAATCTCACTTTTAGCACTGTAAGTACATCGACAAGAGATAAGAATTAATGAATCAGTATGCTCATACACAGCCCTGATTGTGAGAGACACTATTCTTGGCCTCAGACAAAAAGAATTAATGTGTGTATTGTTATGAAGATCATATTCCACAGATAGATGAATGCCTCGCTGAAAGTTCAGTCTGGTGGTGTGAGACAATAGTCCCAAGGACCAAATGGATTTCACTCCTTCTTTTGTAGAGCTGTGAACCAGAGCCTTCCTGAAAACAAGAAAGAAAATGAGTAGAGAATGTTGGGACATCGTGATGCCATTACCAACTACTGCTTTGGATAGAACCTGTCAGAAATGCCAACATATCCCAGCTGCAGCCCAGAGGACAGGAAAGCCACCAGCCTGCCTGAATTCCCACTGGCCCACAGTCACAGAAGCTCAGAAAAAGAAGGTGAATTATGGTTATTTCTAAATAATTTTAATGGAGTCTTTTATTTTTATAATCACTAATATAAATTATTAGGCAGAATATTGCCTAATAATAGCGAGGGGAGATTTACTCTATTTTCTCTTTTACTGAATTAATTATAAATGTCTTTCACCTGTATTGCTTTATATGTGTTAACTTGTGTATCTGAGTAGTAGTTATGGTATGGCTATAAATGTATCAATGTACAACAAGATTCTTACAAATACCTTACTACAGCTGCATTTAACTGGCACTTAAAAACGATTATTTTCTTGGAGAAGGAGGAAAGATAAAACTGTATAAATTTCACTGTGACAAATAAGGCAGTGCAAGTTGGGTCTTTTTCAGGAAGTATAAATCAAAAGCAAGAAAAAAATCACTTAAAATGTAAGTGACATTTATGTTAATCTTATCTTCTTTGCTCCAGTTTGACAGACTGCTGCTGTCCCATTAAATCAACGTTAACTCCCATTTATGGGCAGGAAGAAGAAAACTCTTCCTGAGACCTTATGTTGCTACTGAAATCAGATTTCTGTTTCTTGCAAAACAAGAAAATGCAAATACCAAGATGGAGGAAAGGGAATAAAATTACAGCTTCTGCCTCTTGTTGCATCTTTTCCTCATCAGCCACTGCTAGAGAAATGAGTCCAACCCAATAACCTGACTGGACAGTCCCATCTGGCCACATGTGTGCCAGTTTAGCCGGTCTGCACCAGCCGGTGTGCACCAGCAGTGCCACTGACAGACACAAGCTGGTGACAGCTGACTGAGCAAGCAGATTGGGAGGTAAAAACACATTTAAAAACCAACAAAAACCTAACCAAACCCCCCAAAACATATAACACCTGGGAGTTAAAAAAACCAAAAAACTAAAACACCACCAACCAACAACAATAACAAAAAAAAAAAAAGACAGGAGGAAAGCACAGACCATGGCTGTTATCAGGAGGCAGCCAAAGCCAGGGAGGAAGGGAATTCTCTTCTTCCAACTTCCCTCTCTCTGTAATTGCTGACTTCAGAGTATGGGGGGATCAGAGTAAATTGGCAGCCAGAAAGAAAAGGGCCACCAGCAGGTGTGATGTGAGGGTCTGCTTCTAGGTCTCACCCATCGTTTCACTTAATCATATGCCTAAAGTTAAGTAATTAATTAATCATAAAATTGTTTGGGTTGGAAGGGACCTTAAAGGTCATCTCATTCCAACTGCCTGCCATGGGCAGGGACACTTTCTACTAGAACAGGTTGCTCAGAGTCCCATCCAGCCTGGCCTTAAATCAGGCCTGGAAACTCTATCCAAAAGCAATGGTGTTTGGCTCTATGGAAAATTATCCATGCAGTTTTCTCTGCTCTATTTCATTATAAAGCTTTTGGAAATCTACAGCCATCCAAATGATGGAAGAGCACTGTTTCCCTTGACTTTCAGAAGTTACTCAAGGGCCTCTGCCAGTCCCTATGACAATCAGGAGAATGCCTTTTCAGCAGTGGACATGGCCTCTTTGTTGCCCTACAGTCTTTTTTCCTAGAGGAAGATGCTTTAAGCCTGCTCTCCTGCCAAGTCTGTGTCTGTAACACTGCAGGGTGTGCAAATCATGGTCTTAAACTCATTGCTGTCAAGAGGAAAACAACTTCTGACAGGAAGCAAAGAGCCAATCAAACATTAAATACGTACTGTGTGATTACTGGCAATAATAGAGTCTCTGACTCCTGTGAGACAGTACCTGGTGAAGGGCCAGCAGACAGAGATCATCCACAGACCAGCTAATTCTTGTTCTACTGTTCACCTCCCTGTTTCAGGGAAGAAACCCTTTCTCCTGCCATAGGTTTTCTAAGGGGAGCATGCCATGCCCAGGCAGCTGCCTCCAGCACTGTCCCCAGACGTCCCCAGCTCTCCAGGGCCAACTGGAAACACCAGCCTGTGAACAGCCAGCAGCACAAGGGGTTTTGTTTCATTCTCATGGGACCCCAGAGCCAAGGTTCTGTACATGGCCCCTGTAATGGTAACAAAGCTTCCTAGTGCCAGCACCAAGAGACTTTTGGTCTGCTGGGGAGACCTTTCTTGGGGTGAAATGGAGGGAGTCCTGCTCCCATGCCTATTACTGAATTCTCCACAAAAACTGCAGGCAAGGATGCCAATTAACGCTAATTGGGATTTTTTTTATATGTGGACACGTGTCCATTAGGAATTTGATTGATAGCCTGAGACAAGTGACTCATTTTGTTGTTGCCATAAAGTAACCATTGTACCATTTGGGGTTCTTAAAAAGGGAAATACAGCAAGTCTCACCTGCTCCCATTAAAGCCAAAGAATTTTGCTACTACTTTAAGAGAGAACTTTGTCTTTGGATTCTGAACACTTTACCTAGGGGTAAGTATCACACTGCTTTGTGGTGCTTTTATCCAAGAAGAACACCTAGCTGGATAAATAATATAGTCAGACATGTTGCTACTGATCTTAGCAACACCTCGTGCTTTCTTTGTAAATGCTCTTCGAGTATTTTTTTCTTGATGCACAATTTAAGAAGACCCAGTTTGAGCTTTATGTCAGTACTGGAGCTGGCTTGCAGTTTCTTTTAAATTTTTCCTAAACACTTCTCAAACACGTGTCATTGATTCATCACGAGCTGAAGACTAAAGGAGTTTATAAGCTTCTCTGGTGAACAACCACTTAGTTTGGTAACAGGAGGAAGCTGACAGCTCCATTATGGGCTTGTCAGAAATCAGCTGCCTTTAAAAGAGGACACCAGCCCCTGGCTCTCCTGCTCAGCACGAGACAGGGCAGGAACCAAGGCAGAGCAAAGGTGAGGGACCCCAAATGCAATTTTCAGCTGCTCAGCCAGAAAAGTAGGTAGCCTGCCTAAGGCATCATTCTTACACAACTCTCTCGGCAGGAAAACTGGTTCAGAAAAATGCTGCTCATTTGGCATTTCTTTTCCTGACCCATGGTCCTAATGTGTGCCTCATATGCAAAGGCAAGATCAGAGATGACAGATCAGTTTTGCTCTCAGATATAGTCAGGTAGATGAATAAATTCAGCTCAGTGAGTTTTGGCATTTCGGAGCAACAGCTGGAAAATTCCTTTTAGCACTTCCTTGACATAAATCAGTTGATAACAGGAGGGTTTTCTTTCAGGGCAATCAGCTGCACTAGTGTCTCTGATCAAGCCCCAGCTCTTCTCAGGGTGCAGCACAGAGCCTAGCCTGCTTGAGAAAACTGTTGGGACAAATATGGTCCTTGAGTTTTCCTACACATTTTGGTCAGAAAAAGTGAGGCAAGGCTCTGGGAAAAAAACCCAAAAGCTTCTGCTTCTATAACTGCCTTTTTGTCAACCATTTGATTTTGACTGAAGTATAAGAGTATGCACAGAAATCTAAGAAGTATTACTTGATTCTTGTTTAATACCATGCCATGGAAAAAGGCTGAAATCTCATGAGAAAAGCCATAGGGTTTGGTAGACACAACATAAACCCAAGAATGCTGTCAACAGCATCCACTGGAATTAAGAAAATCCCAGAATCCAGGGCTAGTTTTTTTCTTGATGCCTTGGTATCTCCCTTCAACAGAAAGGTTGCTAGTAGAAAACAAACTATTTGCTAAATTCCCATAGGCATCCAGGCATGGGATGGTAGAGTAGCATTTCTCCACACCTTGCCTTGCCTAACCCTGTCTGGATTCAAGTTCACCAAGCCCTGGCATCAATGGCTTTATGTAAGGGAAGATATGTGTTATCTCAATATTCCTCTTAGGAGCCTGCTGATCATGAAATCACTCAACGATTCAAAAACTGTGAACTCAGTGATTTAAATTATAAATGTCTGAAAAAAATAACCCCCAAATTATAAAGTTTACATCCTTGTACAGTGGTGTCCCTCTAACAGAGCATTTCTTTGCTGCGTGTGGAGGAAGAAACACATCGAGTGCTCAGTGGATTGTCCACAGATGAGGTTAACAAAACAGGCATTTTTCTTTCTCTGATGGATTAGAAAATCCCACCCATTTTTTTCTTACATGTACTATCAGGTCAGTGACTGTGCAACATCTATTATACTGTACTGACAATGAACTTGAGAAATAATGCTGAATGAACAATTCTTGGAAAATCTCAGAATAGACATTCCTTGCCTTTTACACTGGAACAAGCTCTTTGATCTGTTGTTGCTAACACTGTATTGTCGTTCTTAATTATGAAGTATGTAATCTTGCCAAAATGTCTTTTTTTTCCTATAAGTGATTCATGCACACATTTATTGCACATGTAAGGATGCAGCACTTAAAGGTTGCTTGCTTCCTAAAATAGATGTTTTCCTATCCTAGCTGGGTGGGTCATGATGCCTCCAAAAATAGCATCTCCTTTAGGCCTGGGCAGAGCTCACAGCTGCCATGGGCAGGCTAATGGGGCAGTAACCCCAACCCCAAATGTGCCACCAACCAGAAGAAAGAGGGTCTTGTTGCTAGGTGATACCTGCAGAAACATCAGCCTAAAGTAGGTGAGGAGATCCTCAGCTTTACCTAAATTTCAGAGAAATGCTCATCTAGTTCAGGACAGATGCACAATTGCCAGTGTTTCACACTCACAAATAAAGCCCTGCTGTGTTGGGTGTGTGTTCAGTTGTGGACTGGAAATAGCTGTATTTTACTAGAAGGAATTAGAATTTTCCTCTGTTTTTTTTAATGAATAAGGGGAGTAAGTGAAAAGTACACTGTGTTTCTGCCTCCCAGAGAGGACAGGCAATTACAGGGAGAGCAGGGCTGGGCTGAGTGCCCATGAGGTTGGATGCCCCATGAGGAGAGCAGCCTGTTGCACGCAGTGATGAAGAAACCCCATTCTCACAGTAAAATTCTTAATATCTGGAGGGGCTCAAGATAAATTAAGCCAAAGGTGTAAATCCTGATGAACTGAGCAAGACCCTCTGGCATTCAGGCTGCAAGCAGCACACAGTGTTTGGGAAATGCCTGATGTGTCTCTCTCACCATGCATGAGGTAGATCTGGTCAACCTCGGGGTGATGTCCAGCAGCATCCCTTGTCAGAGGCAGAAGACCCCCAGCCATTAGGATTTTTATTTCACACTGTTCATTGTCTGCTTCTCCCAGGTGATCAGCAGCTGCAGGCATGTGCTATGTCTGCCCCTAAAGCAGCCACCTCCTTGGAGCCAGAGCCACACACATACTCGAGTGCCAGCCTGGGACAAAAGAGCCCCCTACTTGGGTAAGCCAGACTGGAGCCCGGGGTGGAAGACACTCTCTGGAAACCACAAACCCTGATTTTTACTATGGTATTAGAATTATTGTGTTTTCCCTCTTCCTAAAATCTGTTCACACTGCCCATAAAGTATTTCTGTCAAGGTGCCTAGGAAAGCCTTCAGTCCTCTCTCTGCAATCCCAGGGCAGCCAGGTCAGACATCAGGCGACTGAGAGCCTTCAGGGGATGGACACATTTGAGACAAAGGCTCAGGTGAGACACAGCAACTGCTGCAGGCAGCTGGGCTGTGGCCTTGTGGGTTGCAGACTCCTGGGAAGTTCCCATAAAATTGCTTCTAAAAGCAATACTGCAGTTTTGTGTGAATGACCTTATTGATAAGCTGAAGTGGCTCCTTTGGCATCACACACTTGACCAGAGCTGCATTACTGCTGAAATACCCAACCATCCAGTCAGCAGGTTGAAAGGCTACAGAGGTTTCAGATTCTGATGAGAATTTTGGAATTATTTAAATTTTGAATTGTTCAGGGAATAAACTGTCCTTGTTTCTGTGTTTGAAGGGATACTAAAGCATTTTGAAAAACACCAAATAAAAAATGCCATCAAAATATCTCTGAGTGAAAGCTATTGCATTAGCTCTGCTTGCTGCATCTCACTGAACAAAACTTTAATAAAATATTCCCTTTAAAAGTAAAAGCCATTTGCAATCCATTTTAATCTCTTCAACATAAGATATCAATGGATGCTTTCTCTCTTAAAAAAAAACTCAGACAACAAGAATATTCCCCAAATCATTTTATGCATATTCTGATTTACACAAACAAGAGCTGATTTACAAAGAAAAAAACAGCCCTTCTTAATGACTGCATAACTTCATCTACGGTCTGAGAATTCTTTTAACCTTTGGATAAAACTAATTCCCAAAAAAAGTCATTCTTATGTAAAATATTACAAAATGGAGGTGCAAACTTGCATAATTGTTCATGTAATTTAAACACAAGTTTATCAGATCTCTTTCACCACCATGTCAATAATATGATGAAGCACTGGTAATGCCACTGAGGTTGTGACTCAGAAATTCAACAGTATTCAGTTTCTGAATGATGAGAGGAGTTCTGAGGATGTAAAACAACACTAACAGCACAGAAATAAAGCAAAATCATTCACACTGAGTTTTTAAATCATGTGGAGGCTATTTAGCTACTAGCTGTGAATTCATAGCCAGCCTCTTCATAAAATATTTTGTGTGTGATTCCAGTGAGACTCTTTATGTGCATAAAGATACTGTGAAGGACTGTACTAAACAGGATTTGTCCTGAGCTTACCAAGGAACAGAAAGCAGCAGCTCAGAGGGAGAGGGATGCTCTCTAGAAACACAGCAAGGCATTAAATATTAGAGACAACTAATTAAGCCAAATAAGGCCTTTAAGTAGGGGACAAAAACCACTCTTACCCAAATCTCTTACTCACTCTGTCTAGAAGGGTTTAAATTAGTCAGATCTTACCAAACTGACCTGCCTTGGGCTCTTCCCAAATGAACTCCAGCACTGACATCCCATCCTACCCAAACAAACATGGAGGGTTCCTGTGCCAGGAGGAGGAGGATTTCTTTTGCTGACCTTGAGACCTACTTGCCAAACTCCCAGCTGGCCAGAAGGTGCTACTGAAGTCAAGCTCTACCATTCTTTCTATCAAATATTGTTACTCTCACTTGTCATTGAATTTCCCACGAAGAAACCATTCAGAAAGGTTACAAAAAACCCAAAACTTACAATAACTATAATGATCAGGCCAACTTTTCAATTTTTTTTTTTCTCCAAAAAACAAGGTAAAGCCTTGCACTGCACTGGGGTCTGGCTAAAGAGGAGATAATTTTCTTCACAGCAGCCCATATGGTGCTGTGTTGTGTATTTGTGCCCCAAGCAGCATTGGTATCATACCTGTGCTTTGCCTGTTGCTGACCAGCACAGCATCCATCAGATACACAGATGTTTCATCAGACTCACAGCACAAGGGCTTCCTCTGCTTCTCACTCTGCCCCTGCAAGAGGCAAGCAAGAGAATAGGGGCCTGGGAGAAGACAGATGGACAACTGACCCACAAAGAAATATTCCAGACTATGTAGCACCACTCGTGGCAATAAAACTGCAGAGTGTTTTTACCAAATAAACTGTTACTTGATGAGCAGCTGGGTGTTGGGCTGCTGATAGTGATATAAATATAAGCACTTACTTTTTATTCCTTTTTTAAATTTCACTTACTGAACTGCCTTTTTCTCAACTCATAAGTTTTCTCACTTTTTGTCCTTTCAGTTCTCACCCCTGCTGAGGGGGAATGAGCAAGAGAATGGATTGGGGCTCACCTGCCAGGCTGGGTGATGTCACCACAGATCTTGATTCTCCAGTCCTAATCCAGGTACCCCCAGCTGGGTCCCTAACTGGAAGATCCTCTGTAATATGGCAATTCTCCACCATGTCTCCCTAGGACACAGTATTTTGTAGAAGGGACAGCTTTCCTTTGAATTTGGTCTGTTTTTCCATTTAACAGTTCATTATACACTTAGGTAGACAATTTGAAAGTTAAAATATCAGTTTGAATAAGGACCATGTTTTTGCTCTTTAGTTTTTTTAAATAATTTATTCTTACAATAGTTTTATTTAATAATTTATTATTATAAAGTGCTCATAGTAGGGTTTAACTAACACAATAACTGCCAAAAGGGTAACACAACAGGGTACAAGGGATCCTGGCTGCTTTCAAGATGCATTACTGATAACTTCTTGACACCCTCCTGGTGAAGGGATGGATGGGAGGAGACACCCTTCTGAATCTCATCCTTGCAAATGAGGAAGAACTGTTTCGTGATGAGAGGGTTGAGGGCAGTCTTGGTTGCAGTGACCATGAAATTGTGAAGTTGAGGGTCCTTGTGGGAAGGAAAACTGGCAGGATCACAACCCAACAGACTTTGGCTCTTTCAGGTACCTACTTGTCAGAAACCCATGGGATATTTTCCTAGAGAGAGGAGAAAAATAAATTAAAAATAAGAGTTTCAGGAAAGCTGACTGATTTTCAGTCTCCTTCAGAACAGTCCAACTCAGTGTGAGGAAAAATTAAACAAAAACTACAGGAGATATGCATGGATGAATAAGGAGCTCCTGAAGAAATAAAAATTTAAAAAAGAAGCCAGGGCAGATGACCTAGGAGGAATTTAGAGAGTCTGAGCATGCAGGACTGCCATCCTAAAATTTAATTTGCCAGCAGGTCAAGAAAGGTGATCATCCCCTTCTGCTCAACAATGACAGGACCCATGTGGAGTGTTGCATCCAGTTCTGGGCTTCCCAGGATGAGAAATGGCCTGACTGGTGTGAGTCTGGTGGAGGGCCACAAAGACAATTAAAGAACTGAAATATCTGCCACCAAGCCTGGAGATGCTTGAGAGATGTCTGGATCTGGCACTGGGTGATGGGGTTTAGAGGTTTAGTGGTTACAGGCAGTGCTGGGTTGGTGCTTGGGCTGGATGACCTTAAAGCTCTCTTTCAGCTTTGATGGTCCTCTGAGGAGAAGCTGAGGGAGCTGGAACTGTTCAGCCTGGAGAGGGCTCCAGGAAATCTTACCAATGTGTGTGAACAGCATTCCTGTGAGGCAAGGGAATGAAGAAGATGGAGCTGCACTCAGTGATGTCCAGTGAAAGGACACAGTGGGAAAAAACCCTGAAATACAGAAAAATCCATTTAACTATTCAGCAGCTTATTCTGACCATTTTGAGCAGAAGGGTGCACCAGACAGTTTCCAGAGAACAGTCAATCTTATAGGGAGCTTCACTAGCATGCACTAGAAATCAGTGTAATAAAAAAGCATGAGGGGAAAAATGCAAAAAAATAGACAAATTGAAAATGTAGAGAAAATCTCTAGAACACAGCGAGAGATCTCTCACTCTGGAGATCTTGGCTCCATTCTTGTCTCATTTTCTGCCTTTAGTTAGCCTCTTAAAATGGAAAAGTGTTGACAAAAATTCCTCACTGTAAACCACTCCCAGTTAGCAAGGAGTTCAAGAGCCCTCACTCCAGACCTGTGCTTCAATTCAAACAAGATGACTGGTCTTCCAGACCTCACCAGCATAGTTTAATTGTTGATAACTCAGTGAACTGAATCAGCTGTGTCAGACAAGACACACCATGATAAAGGATCTCCTAGAGACAGTCTGCATGGCATGGATTGTCAGGCCTGGCATTCTCCTGAAATCTTGTAAATAGATGATGGAGGCACCTGACTACTCGTTTTGTTGATCCTCCCAAAAGCCTGGGGTGGGGGGTGTTGTTTGATTGTCTTTTCCCCTCCAGTTGCTGGCTGGGGAACTTGAGACTCTCTACTTCTTCTGAGGACATCTAACCGCAAATAATCCCGGCAGTACTGCAACAGGAAAATCCCCACTGAGGATTTAGGAATCAGGTACAGATAATTCCTAGGGAGAAAAAAAGCATTATTCTAAATACCAATTCTGTTCTCACATGAATTTAAAATAAACATTTTAAACATAGCCATTGGGATAATCCTATTGTTATTATGACTCAGAAGTGGGATTGAAATCTTCATGCTGTCTATTTCAAAAGTCAAATATTACCACATATTTCCTTAGTTCTAGATCCAGCTGCCATTAAAAAAAAAGAGTATTAGAGGAACTTTCAGCCTGGTTTTGATTTGTGGCTTTACCTGGTAATGCAGAAAGAAAAAATACACTTATGACTGTGTTTAGTTTCATTTCCACCCAAAGTGTGTTTTGCAACTTCCTATTTCAAGACTAGTTCAAGTTTTAAGGACTAACTCCTCCCTTTACCTACACAGTTGCTCATACCCAGAAGATGCTATAACTTACCAGCTACATACATGTGCAACCACACAGTCCTTCCCAGAGATGTGTTCTGGAAGTGCATCTCTTTAAAACTTCTCTAACAACCAGTTTAAAACTTAAAATAATTCTATTGATTTACCTTTTTATTTTTCTCCAAACTGTTAAATCAAATAATTAACCCACCACACAGAGGAGTGTTTCTCCCCTCCTGGTTGAATTAGGCCTTTGCTTTAGAAGGCTGCAGCACAGAAACCCACACCCTCTGTGAAACGGACAGCCCAGAGGTTTAAGGGATTATACAGGATGAGTCATTACAAGATTTACTTCTGGCCGACTGTTCCAATAAATAACAATGCTTCCTCCAGACAAAACTACCCACCCATATAGTGGCACCTAACCTCCATTTCTTATCCTCCTCCCAATGACAGCCCCTAGCAAGCAATGCCACCAGGCATCGATGCCAAGGGCTGGTAAATACCAGGATTTATAAACAGCAGCGAGAGGGAACTGTAATGAGATCAATGGCGAGGATTGTAGCAAATGGCCTATAAAGCAATTTTTAAATGGGATTTCCTGCAACAAAAGCTAGCTCCCAAACAACCTTTTCCAATAATACGAGGTGAAAAGGATTGGATTTGAATTATAATACCCGATACTAAGGCGAGGACAGACAGCTTTGTACTCTCCATACAGGCGACAGCTCAAGCGATTTGTTAATCTCTCATCGGGAAACAAAATCTTAAAACAAATCTCTACAGGTACATCCAGCCCCAAATTACTGTACCAGAAGAATTCATCATTGTACAGTTGAAAGGGGGTGAATGATCCTGTCATTATTCGCTGTTTTTACATGTAATATTAGACAAAATAGATGAAATGAGAGCAAGCACAGCCATGTTTGTTTCCCTTTCCCGATTCCATTTTAGACGCAATTCAAANAATACCATTTAAAAACGAATAAAAAAAAAAAAAAAAAAAAAAAAAATCACCTAACCACAAAGCTATTAAACTCTGTGAAACTCATCTGAAATAGATGGTTTTTGTTCAAACATTTCAAGGCACTAAAACGACCCTAATGAGGGTTAGGCAAAAGACTTCTTACCTGGGAAAAGCCCCTTCATTTCTCAGGGCCGCTTTCTTCCCTCCTCCTGCAAAACCCATTCTTACGGCCAAATCTTTGATGCTTTACTGAGAGAGCAGGACCTGGGGCGCGGAGGCACCGGCACCGCCTGCTCGTAGCCCGGCACACAGAGAAGCAGCCCTGACCGCAGCCCGCGCGGGTCCGGACAAACCCGGGCGCCTTCCCAATGCACGGGAAAGAGACGAACAGCCCTGGGCCCTGACCTGCCTCCTCTCCACCCGCCACACACTGCCCCGGAGGAGCCCAGCTCCTTTTTGCGCTCTACTTTCAGAGCTGCTCCTTCCTCGCTTCTCGTCTCTGCACAGAACGCAGCCTCCGCTTTGCTCCGTCTTTTTGCAATTAGATCCATGCTAAAACCAAAATTCAAACTATTTCAAAGATTTTTGTTTTCACCCCCTTTAGAAAAAAGGGATTTAGCAAAGAAAGCGCCTCTTTAGGTACATCTGGACGTGATTTTCCAGCGCCGCGTTCCCATGAGCCTGTAGTTAAAAATAAATCAAAGACAGGGAACTGGGAGAAGGGAATTTTCGTACTTCGCCACCGCTGTTTTCTGGTCGTTAAACTGAATTTATAACATTTGGGGATTTCTTTCCACGTGGGGGCTATTAGCGCGGTATTTAAGAGCTATTAGCGCGGGGTTCGTGCTTGTTAATGTTGATGACTATTTAAAGATACATGTGACTTCACAAACTTAAATTATTAGCCCGCTTTCCCTAAAAGGGGAAAGGTGTTCTTAGGAAAAATAGTACTCCCTGCTGCGGAGCTTCTTGGTGCCGAGTTGCTGCCCGATGGTTATTTGGAAGTGCAAATCCTGGTAGACCCTAAATACCCCATGTATTTGGGGATGATTTTTTTTTTTTT
>VXAC01006823.1:2931998-3067439 GCA_013399225.1 Rhipidura dahli | reverse complement strand
TTTTTTTTTTTTTAAGGAGGAGTGTTTGAATTATTCGGACCAGAAGAAAAATTTCAGGAAGGTTTTGACGTGTGATTTACCACCGCTGCCGACAATACACCTGAATATTATTTGGAAAGTGAACTAATCACAAAGGCAAAAGTAGAAGCGACAACTGTCTTTCTGACCTGGGTCCCTCTTTGCCTTTACCTCTTATTCACCGGGGATGAGGGACGTGTGTGTTGTTTGGTTGGTTTTACTTTTATCTTCTTTGAACATCCAGCAGGCATTTCCCCAAAGGCTGCGGGGAATTTGCTGCCGCCGGCGGGGCTGGGGCGTCCCGGCTCTCTCTCCCAGGATGGTACACCTTATGGCCCGGCCGGGGCTGGGGTGACCCGAAAAAAGGACCTGTTTTGCCCACCTACAAAGAGCAGCCACTGATCCTCTCCGTGCCAACCTTCGGGAGCTTCAGGGCTTCCTAGGGGTGACTCCCACTGGCCGTGGCGGTCAGCGGGTGTTCCTTCGTCCTGTCCCCTGGGAAGGGGACGCGGATCGGCCTGAATCTCGGCTGATCGCCTCCCTGGGTGCCGTCGGTAAGCACGCACGGCACTGACCGAAGGGATGCCCCATTTTCAGTCACCGAGAGAAAGAAGGGAACGACATGCTTTCATCCCTGGAAAACAGCCGGGTTGCAAAGTGGGAGCGTTGGAGGGCTGCAAGGGGCAGGGCTGGGCAGCAGCTCCCCTTCCCCCCCCACCGGCAGCGAGAGAAGCCGCCCCTCTGCCCCATCCCTCCCTCCGAGCCGCCCGCTTGAGGCTGAACAGAGTAGATGGGGCAGAAAGGGGGGTTGGAAGGGAACACATTTGCTCATTAAAAAAGCTTCAAATGTGACAGAAGTCTGTCAAACCCATTGATCCAAGCCCTCTGTTCCTCTGGGGGGAAGGGGGGTCCCCCACCCTCGAGTTCATCCAGGGATTCCCGCAGGTGACCCCGGCTGGGGCGGGGGTGGTTCGGCAGGGCTTCTGCACCGGCCCCGGGCACAGCAGCCCAGGTGCTGCGGACAGAGGAGCCCCGGCCTCCTCCCCGCCCGTCCCGTGGCTTTCCCCGCCGCTGCCGTGCGCCGTGGCCGGGAAGGGAGGGCAGCGGGGCAGGCGCAGGGCGATAAACAAGCAAACAAACAAGAAGGCACACGCAGGGCTTGGGTGGGGTTCTGACTGGACCCCAGCTCGCCTCTGGCTGCAGCTCCGGGGCTCGTCCGCAGCTCTGGGAGCGATGCGGGAGCGGGGGATGCTGCGGAGCCGCCGGGAACCCCGGTTCTTGCCGTGACCTGGGGAAGGTGCAGACCTGACAACTAATCGATCCGTGCCCATTAACCAAGGCTTCCAGGGAGCAATGTGAATCGTCCTGCTTCTCCTTTCGCATCCGAACAGCAGAGCTAACGCGAATAAAAGACTGCAAACCAGAA
This sequence comes from Rhipidura dahli, assembly GCA_013399225.1. NCBI lineage: Eukaryota > Metazoa > Chordata > Aves > Passeriformes > Rhipiduridae > Rhipidura > Rhipidura dahli. The sequence goes on along the minus strand of VXAC01006823.1, from coordinate 3,065,995 downwards.
TGACGTTGTTGGTGCTAAAACAACAAAGCAAACCTTTCCAATGTTCGTTTCAAGGGACCATGACGAGAACTGCATCTCCTCCCCGACAAAAAAAAAAAAAAAACAACAGCAAAAACAACCCAACTCCACTAAACTCGCCCCAAACCAAAAGAAAACAACACCCCAATCAGACCTAGATTTCAAAGGTGCCCAGGGACGAGTGGGCTCTAATGGAGGCACGTTTGTGTTGCATGTCAGCGCTACAAATGATTTCACACACACACAGATGCGTGGAGAAGCTGGCGAAGTCCCACTCGGCCCCTCGGAGGAGCTTCAGTCACCCCGCGGAGCTGCGCTCGGCCCGCGGGTCGCACTTGTGTGCCCAGGGAAGAGTAACAGCATCTGTGCTGCTGTGTCAAATGTCACTAGAAGCCCTGTGGCCACCTGCCTTTTCTTTTTGCCTAGGATGAAGGGATTATTTGATTTCGTAATTCTATTTCTTTCTCTCAATTCCTTAATTTTTCATTTCCTTTCCTTCCTGCTTTTTTTCTTCCTTCCTTCCTCTGTTTCTTTCGTCTTTTCTTCCCCCCTTTCTCTCTTCCTCTCTCCCTTTCACTCTTTCATCCTCTTGCTCATTCTTTCGTTCTTTCCAGTCTTTGGCTCTGGCTTGAAGGAGATCTGATGTGATTAAACTCACGGGGAGTTGCAGGCCAGAGGTAAATTAAGCCAAAGCGACAGAAAAGATGAAAGAAGCTTGCTCAACTCGAGTGCCCAAGGACAGCTACCCTCCGCCTTCCTTCTCTGGGTCACGCAAGCTCCCCGCCGCCTTCCCAGGGGCATTTCTGCCCATCCTGTCCGTCCTGCCCCGGAGCTGCTTCTTCCAACGACACAAAAAAGGATTCTTTTTTCCTTTCTTTTTACCTGTAGCCCTCCCGGGGCTCGTGGAGAAACACGCCCGGCCCTGCCCGTACCGACTCTGTCCACCTCCGACAAGAGGGGAAACCTCGGGGAGGTGATGGGATGCAGAGACGGAGGGAAGGATCAGACCTGCGGGGGCTTCCTGGCCGGCAGAGCCCCGCACAGGAGGTGTCTGCCCGCACAAAGTTCTGGCGGCGGCCGGGGGTCGGTCCCGTCCCGGTGCTGCGCTGCCTCGGGACACCGGGAGCCGCCACAGCGCTCTGCGCTCCCAGGTGGGAAGAGGCGGCCCGCGGCTCTGCCGGAGCCCCCCGCCTCAAAAACAGAAGAGAAAGAAGACAGGGTCCCGATCCCTGCGCTCCACCTGTAATGCATACAGCGCTTAAACACAGTCTAAACCTTAACATTTTTCTTAGTGCAAAAAGTAACGATAATAATTAAAAAAAACCCACAAAGAAACAAAAAGAGTAGAGACCTACTCCAATTTAAAATTCCTTCTTGCAGGGCGAGAAAAGGATGTCTGTGCTTTTCTGTTCAACAGGAGCTTTTCAATGTTAAAAATATTCGGGACCACATTAAAGATATCTCGAAATTCAGCGATGGAAGGAGACAACAAAATCCGATTGTAAATATAGGTAGGTCCCTCTTTATCTTTTGGGAAATAAAAGAAAAACATAAAATGCAGAGACCAACGAAAAGAGCTGAAAATCCCGACCTGCGAAAACTCGATCTGTGAAATAAATAATTTTCAGGGTATTGGCACGACGTTAAAAGTAGTGTAAAAGGACGCACAGCTGAATTTTTAAGTACGGCAGTACACAGCCACTTTAAGAGATAGGTAGTTTTAAAAATAGCCCATACTCTCCTTATTTCTCTAAAACAATGTGTAAAGCGCATCTTGAATTTTATTTATAACCGTAACTAAATCAAGCAATCGAAATGGGAGAACAGAGTTAGCCAAAAATGCTGAGATGCAGAAGATCTAACATCAGCCCGAGGCGAAATACATCAAAACCATCGTGCCGCTGGAGGTTTATAGGATTAAAAGTACAATAAAAAATGAAGTACGTGGTTACTTCCCATCTTAACGATTATGCCTTTTAAGTGGGGAGAGATTGCGTTTGGAGTGATCATTTCCGTGTCAAAAAACCTCTTTCAGAAGGTTGTGGAGAAATTTGTATTGTGTCTTAAATGTGATTTAAAAGGAGATGTGATTTTTTTGAAAAGTAAAAATGCAATCTTTTGCTACAGTCGGAGAGAATTAAATAAGCAAATACAAAACAGAGTAATTCTTTAAACGGGAAAATAAGCGAGAACAACTGAGGCTGGATGTGGGGTTGTTTGTGCATTGATTTACTCCTCTCATGGATCTTTTCACCAGAGATTTATCAACAAGAAAAAAAATTCAGGTGGATTTTTCCCTGTGAGAGAAGGGTTTGGGCGAAATATACAGGGTTCTACCGCCGGGCCCTCAGCCCTCCCCAAATGCAAGGCTTTTCTGGTGAGAGAACCACGAGTGATTTGCAGAGCACTCGCAAATCGCTCCCGGTGGCTATTCCCTCCTTTCCCGAGTCCGCTTAATTTGTAAATAAGTTTCAGGGCCCCTTTTCACAGAACCCAGTTGAGCAGGTAATTTGTTGTTAGTGTTTGTTTAAATGTTGTGAACCATGCACTCAAAAATAGGAAAACTATACACAAAAGAGGCAAACATGGGAACACAACTGGAAATTACTGAGTTATAAAAACGTCAAAGAAGAGCAATTTGGGAAGAAGCATCAGTAATTGTCTTCTACATTAACGGAAATGATTTGCCAAGCCCAACACTTTTGTTCTCCCCAGGATGGACGGGCGCTTCGCCATGGACCTCAATGAACTGGACCAGGACCTTTTTATCAGGCTCTCAGCCCAGGGGGGTGCTCAGGACCCTGTGCTGGATCCTGCCTTGCAAACCTGCAGGCCTGGAGTGGGTTTCCATGGAGAATTGAGTGGATTTATCGTAGTCTGCCCGGAGGAGAAGGAGACATGCCTCTGAGCCTCAGCTTTGAGGGCATCTCCCAAGGATTCAAGGAAAGCAGCCGCAGCTGTCAATAGGAGCGCGGAGTGAAAAGCACAGACTGATGGGATGGTCTCCAGCAGGCCTGGGAGTGACACCCTGTGGCCCTGCTCAAGCCACCATATGGTGATGTGCTGGGCTCACTCTGAGGTGCCTGGAAGAGCCACACTTCCCCCCAGCCCAGGGAGGCTTAAACAAGTCCATCCCCCACTGTTTAGCTCTATCATCTCTCCCAAAGTGGCATTTCATAAATGAACTCTCATCATAGAGCCAGTCTGACTTCTCATTCTGTTAAGACCCCATTTCCCTGCTGGAGCATTGGGAGAAATATTTTGCCTCAGGTTCAGCCAGGCAGAAATGAACCTCGCACAGACTCACTGTGACTCCACAGGGTTATATTTTGTTGCTTACCTTATTCTGCCTTATGTAGGACACCCCACACTTTGAAACAGTTGTGCAAAGGGACAAGCTCAAATTCAGAGTTTCAGACTCCTCCTGCCTGACCCTGCTTCTCTATCTTCAGGGTTTTTTTCCCAAAACTTTTCTTGCATTCATACAGCCAAAAAAAAAAAAAAAAATCAAAACAACTGCCCAAATCTAGAGGCTGACATGGTGGGATGACTGCAGGTGCCATGGTTGTACTCACTTGTATTTATGTGTTAAGTCAGCGTATGTTCAGAGCTGGTTTGTAACTGTTCCCATTTACATCTGCAGGGCTCTGCCCAGGCCCTTGCTTGTATTTTGAGAGGGAATATTTTTGCACAGACTGACTCAGTAGAGTGTATCTGGTGTAAGGGCTGCCAGAAAGGTTTTATCTCAGATTTGCTCGCTATCCAGGGAAGCATAAAACCAACATCCACGGTGCAACATTGCACTGTGGAAAAAACACTTAATGAGTTTCAAAGCATTATGCTTGCTTAAAAACACAGCTACTGGTGAAACATGTTGCAGTGAGAGCCACAAAAAAACCTGCACACTATACTGAAGCCAGGATTTTACTGAAGGCTCTGCTCGTGATTTCATTGCTGAAGACGTAACAACCAGTCGTAACAAACCAGCAGCAGGATATAGCACAGCTCCAAGCACATTATTTTCATAAAAAGAATGGGGATTTATATTTGCACTAAAACAAAAGTAAAATAAACTTCCAAATTTCATACAAGAAATTATCTAATTAACAGATTAGGATCTAGTATGCTAACCAACTAAAAATCACAATATTCTATTAATTTCAGGTGGATTTCCTTTCTTCCCTCTACTGTTTACCTCACAGTGGATATTTTTTTTTAACTTAAAAGCAAAAGGAATATTTTGCACTTATCCTACAAAGGATTTTTTTGTTAAGCTGATTTCTTGTATCCCATGAACAGTATTAGGCAACAAGATAATATGGATTTTCCTCTCTGAGACCTATAAGATAGGATTAAAGAACTACTCAGGACCTGATCCTGTCCTGCATTTTTCAGACTGTTATGCCTGGTACTGAGGAGCCCAGAGGCCAGCGAGCCCCCATGGAGCAAATTCCAGCTCAGAGTCTCTGAGAAACAGCCACTTTGCAGGCCCCCCCACAGCGAGCATCACTCAGCCACTCAGCCAAGCAGGGAGCCAGAACCCAAACTTCACCTGGAAACACCAATATTATTCAGAGCTCTCCTTAGAAGAAAAGTGGTATTAATTTGCTTCAATATGAGCTGTTCTTTTGCTTAGGGAATTCATGGAAATCTGGATTTTGACATCCTTCACATTCGCTGCCCTTTGCCTTCAAGCCTTTCAGCAGTGCCAGTGGGATGCTCTGAAGAAAACCCCAGCACACAAACAGGCTTGCTGTTCATATCATGTGGAGAAAATCCAGAATTGGGCTAGCAATTTTCAAGTTTTGTTTTTGATATTTAGTAAAGTCATCCTTAGAGAGGATCACAAGCATGCTAGGCCGGGATTAGGTGTTAGTGGGACTAGCTGAGGCAGAAGGGAAGCTGCCCTCGGCTGCTGTGCAGATGCTTTAAGAAGAAGGAACCCCAGGCAGAATGGATATGGAGATTAAGTTTGCCTGACATTTCCCATTTTTAGACACCGCTGTGACCCAATGCTTATAACTTTGGTCTGAATCTTACTTGACACAAAGGGAAAGGAATATTTTTGGCAAGGAAAAGAGAATGTATTGGATATTGTTATAAAGGGCAAGGATTACTGCAAATGATTGGTGCAACGAAATAACTACATCTTCTGGGCAGATCCTGCAGCTATGATGTAGCTCCCAGAAATATTTCAGAAATTACAACAACAATAATTGTAACCATGAGAATAATTTACAAAATAATTGCAAAGCTATTACTGCCAGCCCCACTAGGAGCCCTGTGTTTGCATCTGATTGGCAGCAGTCAGGAGCTATCACACACAGAAAAGCATTCAACAGGTAAGACAAGAAAATGTGCAAAAAAATTATCCTGAAATTTTTCTGAAGAATAAAATAATTCTTTTCGCACCCCAATATAATTGTAGGTCAAAGTTTTGTAAGGAACCAAAGAGTGTAAATGGATTTAGATCCCATTTATGTGCAATGTCTGTCTTAACCTCTTTAGATAACCTCGAAAATCGTGCTGTAAATGTTGGAGCGATATCTTGATCTGCCAAACACATCAATAAGCAAAGGGCCCTAATCTGAGGAAATACTTCCAGTTCTACAAAAATTTGCTATTGATTTATAAACACAGGATTTAATCCCTCCCTATGCATTTCTATTTTTAGTTTCATCTGGTTACTGAGTGTATGATGCATTTAATGCACCGACTGTGTTAGGTAATTTCAACACTCTTCTGCTTCTATGAAAATACAACCAAATACAGATTAAAAATTCTAGGTGAATTTACACAGGTTTTTTAAAAGAAAATTTCATTATTTCTCACCATTTTTTATAAGTGGAGGGAAAAAAACCCAGAATATCTCTGTGTGTATGAGTGAGTAGGATGGGAGCAGCTGTACTCTGCAGATTGATTGTGCAGTAGGATTTTATTTACACAGAATTGTTTAAATTTGGACTTGTAATTAGCACTCACTGATTGGCATAACTGATAAATCCACTTGTTTGTCCCTTTTCTATTTTCTTCATACATTTTAGAAAGTGAGTAGTTTCTTTTTTTACCAGATTTGTTAAGGTTCCGTCTTTGATCTACCAATTTGCCCTGTAGCCACGGGAACAGAGTCCAGCTGACAGAAGGAATTTCAGTAACACTGAGAGATTTTTAGGAGTTTTGTTACTATTGCCATAATCTTCTCTCACAACCAGAAGCATCTACTGGTGAGTCAGAACACGTCATGCCTCCTACCTTGTCTCCTGATCAGCACGGAGTGCTGCCTTCGGTTTGAGCCTGGCCATCTGCAGTGGCAGAGCTCTGTCTGCAAGGTGCCTGTATAGGCTGCCCCAGGTCCCTGTGGCAACCTATGACTTGCTTTTACATGAAACTCTGACATTTTAATCTGTAGTAGGTTGATACAAAATGATTATTATGTACTAGAAACAACTGGGAAGTGCTAAATGTTCTCTCTCATAAAAATGTGAAATTTCTGTTTGTTTGTAAATAAATAATATGTATGTGACACGTGGCTCCTGAGCATATTTTCAGAGGTACTTCTGCTATATTGTTAAGCACACCCTTAATTTTATTGTCTAAAAATTTTCCTTTCCTCTGTTAATTTGCAGCCCTAAAGACTCCAGGTGAGACTGTAAGGAGTTCTTCCTGACTTAGCACTATCCTTGCTGACAGTCTCAAAACTAAAAAGTGCAACCCAGATCTCTGAGCTGGGTCACTCAACTTTCCTGTACAACACCTCCATCTACACCTTCATCTCACCCAGGGCTAGGGTGTCTCTAAGCAGACATTGTAATCTTCTGCTTGTAAACTTCTTCAAGTACTCTCAAGGTACTTTCTGAAATATACTTGTATTAAGCTCAGCAAGTATACCTGAGTTTGTGAAATGAAGGGACCAGGAGGTTCTGGTTCTTTAATCTGTCCTCATATAGGAGTCATTCTGGATATGCAAAGGTCTGTCTTGAACTTTCATGTATCTTTTAAAATAAATCTTTTATGAGGCAAGGTAGTATTCAAAGAGTGTGTAGGCACCATGGGTTTATTAAATGGCATAATTCTGTGTATTGGTTCCTCTTCCTTCCTAACACCCTATTTTTCTTCTTGACTACAGCAGGACACAGAAAAGGTTCTTTTAAAGATTTATTCAAAGTGACTTATGATTCCTTTGCAGATGGTGATAGCTGGGTGAGAGTCCAGCACTGTGTACATGTACATGTAGATACTGCTTTATTTATGCATGTGTACACACATATAGAGTTTCATTACTGGCTTTGGGAATGGCTTTTTATTCTCCAGTTTTGAATTTGCTGTCTTTCATCCATTTTGTATCAAAAGATAGTTCTGAAAGCTTTCATAGATGGTTTTAATTCTGACCACTCCAGGCAACTTTTTATCATTAAAAACCCCTGCTACCTCACTACTCACCTTCTTTCCAGACCATTCACAAATATGTTGAACATCTGGATGCCTGCAGGATTTCATTAGCAATTACCTTCCACCATTTATCACTACTTTTTGTTACAAATCTTTTGAGCAGTTATTAATCCAGAGAAGGATCTTCCCTCTTATCCCATTAAATCCTATCTACTTTAAATGATTCTGATAACTGACCTCATCAAAAGCTTTTTAGAAATCTAAGAACATTACATCAAGTATGTGACCTTTATCCACAGGCATATTTTCTGCTTTGAAGAACTTTATTACACTAGGAGACATAACTTCTCACTATGAAAGCCATTTCAACTCTATTTCTACCAATGCTTGAGACAGAAGTCAGACATGCTAATCTCTGCTTCTCCAGACGTGCAATAGATCCTTCAGGAACCAGGTCTCACGTGAACCCCTCTCTCTTCCTCTGATCATGAGGCTGATTTTAATAATTTATGTCGGAGTTTCAAATCTACATTTGTAGGGGACTTCTTGGGGAACACTGTCTATCCTGGAGATTTGTCACAACTTACTGGATTGACCCATTCTGTAATTTCCTCTGGTGCTGAGAAGAACCTACAGTTTATGATTAGGAATCCATATGCAAGGAAAGAAATGTGTTTGAATTTCCTCAAAAAGTTGAAGGAATGGGATGTAGATCTCTTTCTTCCAGCATGGGACACTTAATCCCTATTAATTACTGGTGTGTACACTATATCTTGTGTTCTGTTGATTCACACTAGATCAAACCCTTTTTGAGGTGAATAGGCTGAGGAATGTCTGTTTTACAGTTTTGGTATAAGCTAAATGTCCTATGTAGGCTGAGAAGAGTTTGACTGAGCATGAATGCAGAAGCTCAGCTGTTTAGGGACTTGGATGTTAAGAATGAAATGTCTGTAGAATTTAGGAGCTGTACACTTGAGCTGTACTTGCAAAGCTGCCATTTTATTCCTATACCTACAATCAGCAAAGAGGAGTGAACTTATTAATTGCAAAGACTATTTTTTAGTAGAAAAATCTTTCCTGTAAGGATGTGTTTTGATAAAGCCCATGAAAGTGGAGTAATGACATTTTCATCATTAATATACTACTCGAAAAGAACTCCTGCTTGGAACTTTACTGTTACATAAAAACATATCAGTCACTCCTTTCTGCAAGTATTCATCCCAGACTCATTGAAATCTGGCTCTTGGATTTACAGTGCTTCATCACCATGTATAAATAAAAGCAGCAGAGCATCCTGACTTTCAGTAATGGAGCAATGTCCAGATGTTGTGGATTATGTAAAGGAAACATGAAGTCCTTGTCAGATTGGGCAAACAGCAAAATGTTTTCAGCAAACCATTAAAAGGTGAAGAAACAGAACAGGTACCTCCAGTTCTGAAGCAGCAGAACAGTATCACTGTCTACACTACAGCATGGTACAGACCAAAATCAAATCCCATGCACCTCTTAAATGGACTTTTCCCATAATTCTTGTCTGTGTGTAACCAGGCATACAGACAAATATTTTATTTTTTTCCTTAAATGTTTTGTTTGATTCCTTGGGAAGCAATATTCAAGAAACTCCACACTTAGGGTACAAGTTGTTTAAGTGAATAGAAGTAGCAGCTTGACCTGCAGTTTTATTGAAGAGGCACCATGGCCCAGCTTGTCTAGAGCAGCCAGACGGTGGATCCCGCTGGGGGCTCCGTGGAGTGACTTGCCTGCCTGCTGCACAATTCCCACTTTGCTCTCTGCTCCTGTCAGCCCAATGCAGATGGACAACCTCTACATTTTGCAAATGGTTGCAGACCACCGAAGGTGACATTGTCAAATGTGTTATTTCACTCTTGATCTTAATGTACATGTAAGAGTGTCTCTTTACATGTGTGCTTTAAGGAGCTTAATCTGAGAGGCAGCTCGTAACAAGTCATCTCTTGCTGCTACTGTTTTGTAGTTTTACTAACCATGATCAGCATAACGATCTGAGGAGACAATATTATATTTTGCAATATAGAATCAGGACATATTTGCAGTAATGGATAATAATATCAAAAGACTGTGAGCCAGGTTTTCAAAAGCAGCCAGAATAATTTATTGTCACCTAAATTCTTGGTTTCCTCAAGAACTAAAATATAATTTCTCTCATAGCAACCTTTGCAGACTTTTCCTCTGCCCTCCAAGCCCGAATGACTGACCTTTTCCCATGAAGCACTGAAGCAGGGAAAATTACTTTGTGTCATCCAACTCATGAAGTTCACAATAGTCCATGTAGCCCATGTAGGCAGAGATTTTCGGAGAATTATGACAACACAGGAAAAGGTGACATCACAGTATGAGGTAAGGATGTTGACAGAGGGAAGAGAAGTTCTGTGACTGGTAGCAGGACTTTTATTGTCATCACAATAAATCCTACTCAGAGGAAATACAAACTCCATAACTGCAGACGCACGTGTTTTAATCCCAAAACCTAAAGGGAGGGAGTCTAGCTGGTACTTCACACATGTGGTGAAGTCTGAAAAGTTGCTAAAAACATGGGGAGTCTCAAAGTGTCAACACTTCACAGCTTCCTTTCTGAGAAGAATGAATCCCATGTTGGGTGGATTTACCTTGCACTGAATTGATCGATGATGTACAGACATAGGAAATATCCAAAGAAAAGAATGAAAGAGCAAGGGCCTGAAGAGCTGAGGGAAAGAATGGGGAAGGCAATGTGATATTTTTGCCAAGGAAAATAAAATAATAGTGCTTGCAAAGATAGACTAAGATTGCAGTGTAATACAGGGAAGTGTGGTGTGGAGAGAGACAGGAAAATGCCCACGGGACTGCAGAACTCCCTGAACTGGTGCTGCGTTGCCCACTGTAGTGTAAGGTGTGTGCAGCCAGGTAACTGTGCAGAAAACCATGTAGACATTTGGGAAAATGGTGTATTGATGGCTCTCCTTAGATCAGTAGGGCTTTCATTCCATGTAGCACAAAAACACACAAACCCATGTGTGAAGACAAATCTTTCTTCATCTCCTGTCCTAAACCAGAGGCAGAGTTTCTGTAGTGTTTTGTCATGAGTAATGTTCTGGGGAACAAAAGGACTCAGATGCTGCTCATAAAAAGCCTCTTCTGCTTTGCATATGTGGCTTAATTTCAGCTTGACACATTGTAAAATACAGATCATGATAGAATACTGGAAATGCCACCTCAAATTTTACAATAGTTAGTGAAAATCTGATTTCTAACTGTATGCAAACCCCTGAAACTACTGCTCACACACTGGTGCTAGCATGTGTGCTGTGGAGGAAGGTGGAAGATATTTTTCTGCACGATTCTAGAAAGGTAGAAAGGTAGAACCACCCCAGGTAGAATCAGCTCCTCCACAGGTAATGGGGAAGTAAGCTGGAAAAAAAGAGGAAAGAGGAAGAAAAAAAGACAGAAATACACAAAGACGTGAACAAAAATTAATATGGGTAACTGAACACCCTGTGACCTGCCAATAAAGTTAGGAACACCACTGCATGATGTGCGGGTTTTCAGACTAGGACAGAAAACACTGATTTAGCCTAAAGAATGTTAAAGGAAGAAGGCACAAAGTTCCTGAAAAGACAATGTCTCTTCCTCTCCAAATCTTGCCCTAAAAGTCTTAACATTTAGTATTTATTTTTTTTTTAATCTTGACCTTGCTGCATTTCAGGGACTCTTAAAAATGGATTAAGGGCATATTTAGCTGTGACCAATCTGTTATAGCTGAACCCCTGAGTCATCTGCAGTCTCCTGACTAGTGTGAATTGATGCTTGCCAAATGTCTCTTTCTGTAACTTGTATTTGCTCCACACCAGGTTTTTTCTTATACTTCAAGAAAGAGGATTTTTTTTTCCTCTGTGAACACCTTATTTTCCTAAACAGTTTCAGAATTTTTATTGACTAAAACTACAGGAAGAAAAACAGTGGGATTGTTGTCTTCTCTCTCTCTTTCTCTTTCTTTTCTTTTTAACAGTTTTTGCAACAGGGATTTTATTTTCAACTCATTTAATCTGGTTTGCATGTTGAAACAAAAATTTAATCCACTTTGCTTCCACCATTCTCCTAAGCAGAAGTACACTACAATTTTGATGAACTAGAAAACTCCTATAAATTTGCAGAGGATTTATGGATTTATGGATTTATGGTCATATAATTAATCATTTGAAGAGAGAAATTGCATGCTAGGTTAGTTTCCTAATCCCAAAACGTTTTTCTCCCACACGGATGGAGGTACTTTGTGAGCTTGGGTGGAAACCAGTAGTGCTCCCCTGTGTCTCACGGCTCTGATGGAGGTGCATTATTTCCCAGGAAACAGAAACTAGATTCCTGGCCAGTCAGTGTGTGTTTGTGTAAAAAAAAGACTCTCCAATATCTTAAATTTCCACTTATAAACACTGAAGACCATTCAATTTTCCTTATAAGACCAGGCTTCCGCAGATTTTAGCACAGTGCTGGTGACCAGCATTACTGTCAGCAAAGCTTAGGAAAGCAGCAGCCCTGGGATCAGGTTCAGTGTTTATTGTGGAATGTCATGAAACATACTGTACTCTGTGCCTTAATACAGGTGAAATAAAAAAGAGGTTAGTATTTGTTAAAATTGAAAAGCAACCAATTGTCCAGACCTCACAGGGCTGAAAAGGTGTGTTCTCACATTGTTCTGTAGATACCTGTTGCCAGTGCGACTCCAAAACACTGCTACCACTCCAAAAAGAGAAATCAAAACTCCCTTTTTGTCAATGGCTGATTTACCCTCACTTTATAGAATTTTTGAATTAGCAGATAATGTGCTGCTTATGTATGTATGTCTGTACTCGCCTGTACTAGATGATGGTTATGATATAAATAAAAACCTTGGTGGAATCCATCTGAACACATTCCGTGAGTTTAACATGAGCTAACAGGTGAAGAAATAACAAACTCATTAAAGAGGTCTTACTCTTTACTTTTACTCATGTATTTGCATTTGTCTTAGTGAAAAATTGCCAGTTGACAAAGAAAATAATAAAAATTCTTATAGGACGCTCATGTGTGTTCCTGATTTCATCGTGGTTTCCACCCGACCTCTCACATCCAAGCCTTGAGGATGAAAAGTATCAGCAATGCTTTTATTCCCGGTTTTCCGAGGGTCAGCAATAGTTCCCGGGGTTTGTCGGGCAGCCGAACCCCATTCCCCTTTCCTGGAACTCCAATGACATCTAGCGGGGAGCTCGGGTCCCTCACAAAGCTAGAAAAGAAATTTAAAGAAAGGTTGGAGGGGGCGGAGCGGGGGAGGAGGGAATTTGTACACATTTGCTGCCGCCAAATACTTGCTGGCAACCCTTCCAAAACTAAGGAAAGCTTTCCCAGTACGTCCTCATCCCAACCTGGCCACAGAGACTCTCCCAAAACTGCAGTTCCCGTGTGAAATTTCACACTGGGTGCTGTATTTTTAGGCAGATAATATCAAAGAAAGATATCAGATAATATCATAACCTGTGAAGGTGAAAAAATAAAAATAGAGTTTAGGACAGTGCAGTTCCCTCGTTCACAACCAAGTGGTACGAACTCCTGATGATCAAACTTTGTCTTTCTGAGGAACAGCTCCGTCCCTACAAAGACAGAAGAATGTACTGAAGACTGCCACCTCTCAGCTAAAACCAAACATTGCTCACCAAGGAGCTTTCCAAACCTTCTGTAGGAGCTCCGAGGGGAGGAAGGCAGGGAAAAGAGTAAAGGAAGGGGGAACAGAGCAACTAATTGCAGGAGAAACGTCTGCTTCACTTAGAATTATCCTCCTGATGCTGCCAAGCACCTCTCCTGCCCCTGAGAGTGCTGGGCAGTGACTCGAGTGTGATGCTGAGATAAGCACAGCTACAAGGGCTGGATCAGGTCATTGCTCTAAAGCCCTTTGCTCTTTTACTGTCAATAAAAGGTAGAAGCAGAGCCCATGTAATTTATCTTTGCTGTTCCATGTGAACATCTTTCTACCTCCTTTTTAAGTGGCACCATGGCAATAATTTCCTTACCCCTCCTGGTGGATGTCCTTGCCATTAAAGCAGAAGCAGTGCCTGGGAGCATGTGGGGAGCCCTGGAAGCAATACAAGCCTGACCCACACCCCAGGCTCCAAGAAGTTGCTCTCTGGATATGGAGCTTGGAAATAATGCCCATCAAACTGTACTGGCTCAAAGTTTGCTGATTAGGTTCTCTTGGGAAATACAGCTTTGACTGAAAGTGAATAATTTATGGACAATTTTGACCTCAAAATAATTAAAAAGAACTATATATAATGTAATTTCTAAGTGTTGCAGCACTAAAGAGGAAAGATATTCCAATTTTTAAAAATTATAACCTGTTACATAAAGTGGACTTTCCATTTTCAGTTGGGATGAAAGAAATTTTTCACAATACCGTATTTTTCCATGAAGCTGGGAGACCTTAGTTTCACCTGGACTTTGCTGAAACTAATAGGGATTCAAACAACTATTTTGGATTGCTTTGTTTTGTTATTGTAAGTACCAGGTCCGTTGAATAACCAGAATGTATTCCTCAAGACCAAGCTGAGAACACCATTTTCTTCTAGAACACTAATATCCAGAAAAGAAAAAGGAGACACGATCTCAATATACAGATTTAACAGAGCTCTTTGAAGAGATTATAGAACTGCTGTTTGATCTTCAGCCCTGGATGACTGATAGGGTCATTTTATGTGCCCAGCCCAGGTCACATTAATCTGATTGATGACCAAAGGACAACAGTTCTTGAGCTTTACTGGTCCAGGTACTAACCTAATACCCTAATAAATTGTGTTAAAGTAAAACAGTGGAGCATTAAGGTCATCCATCATCATTAGCTCATGTACAACTTGCAAGCTGCTGAAATGGAATTGCTCTGAGCCTTTCTAACATGGCTTAAATGTTCAGAGCAGGTTCCTCTTATTATGTGCCCCTAGATAAGGAGTAAACAGGGAATTTCAGACTGGGAAGTGCTGCTGCTTCCAAACAATCAGCATCAGCATCTCTCCATGGCAGTTAAATATGCAGCAGTAGAGTTCTCAGGGGTCTCTGGCCAAGAGCAAGTTATGCTCCATGTCTTCTGCAAGACTGCCACTTACTTAGATTTATTCATTTTGTATTTCTCCAGCTCCTATTCCTAGCTCTTCAAAATGCATTTATTTGCACCAACTTCAACCAGTTCTCTAATCAAAGTATGAAGATAATATTTTTAAATTTCTCAACTAATTTATGAGTAGTAAATGATATTCTTTTTAAACAATAGATGAAAAAGAGGGGGAAAGGATCAGACAAAACAAGCCCAGGGCAAAAGTGAAATTAGAGTTGACGTAATCTAGTCCAGTTCTGTACAACTGTATCTCATTGCTGTATTTAATGAGGGGTCATGAAGAGCACACTGGACAGGAGTAAACACACTGGTGGGTAGTAATGCAATCTCTGTTAGCAAAAGTGAAGCACACTACACTTGGAAGCAACTTCTGGAGGATGACTAGTCTATTGAGAAAGAGAATTTAGGGTTATAGATTCCTTTCAGTTTTGCATATGATAATTTTTAAACTTTTATTGGGATTTTTTTCTCATTAATTGTCCTTTCAGCCACAGACCCAGAGAATGGGTTATTCCCTTTTTTCTTTTCCACAGGCTTTTCTGTATTTGTCTCCAGGTGTGTCTCAGTTCTCCCCCCATCTCTCTTTCCTTCATGTTTTCTAATCTCAGCTCCTGTCCTGGTTTTGTCTGGGATTCCTCCAGCCTTTCTGAGTCTGTTTTCATGCTTCTGAGTGAGTTCTTACTGTTCTCACCAAGTCTGTTTTCAAATAGTTCCCATTCAGCACAGAAACCCAAGAAGGGTATTGCAGCATGGAGCAGAGAAGAACCCTCCCTATATTTCAGGCTGGATTATTTATACACCTTGATGTGTTGATGCAGCAGGATGTTGTTAAATCAGCTTTGCCCTGTGTCATCACCATCCCACACATTCTTTTCCAGCCAGTGTTACCAAACAACCCCCATCTCTCTGCTTTGCTGGGGTCACACTGAGCTCCAATCCTGGCCTCCAACATTCTCAAGAACTGCAAATTTTGTGCCATCTGCAATAGACAGGTTTGTTGAACCAAACAGGAGACAGGTTGCATGTACCTCTTACATTTTAACACTAAGATGCTGAGAGCTACTCAAATGTTTTTCCTGACAGGCTTCATATCCACCCATGGAAGTTCTATCAAGGCAAAAGTTTCCTTTGCTTTTTTTAGAGAAACATCATGCAGTCCTCCCACTGAAGCTCACTACAGTCAGAAGGTAACACATCTACTGCCTTTTTATCCATAAGTCTTGCTGTTCTAGCATTAAAGCAAAACAAATTGAATTATTTAGCAATTTTTTGGAAATAATTGCTTATACAGAGTATATTAAGACTCAAATGGTGGGATGTGGGGACCCAGACGACCCCAGTGGTCGCCTCAGCCCTCGTGATCCAGTGGTTGGAAGAGTCTCAGACAGGAGATGACCCAGAGAGTGGACTGTAGAATGGACTTTTACAGTTGGTATAATCCTATCCTCCCTAAGGGGAGAATGGTTTATTCTTGGGAGGTTCTCAGTTTCTATCCCACGCCCTGAAGGGGAGGATTAGAGCTGTCCATCTGGCCAAGTTTCCAGAACTTTCCCCCTTTTTGCGTCGAATGATTGGTTCCCAGTTGATTAAGGTGTTCTCTCCTCCCATTTAATGTAGTAGGATTGGAAGTTGGTGTTGTAATGTCTGTTTGTATTGGCTGTCCCAGTCATTCCCTCCCACACTGTACGAGTATTAAAGTTGCCCCCGCCCCCCCGCCGGCCCTGCTGGTGGGGAGATCCCCCTGCCCTTCATGGAATAAACCTGGTTGGATACCCTCCTTCGTCTCCCTCTCTCTCTCTACACATCGCAGCCCACCGAGAGCCACATCCTACCCTGCCTGATACGCAGGCTTGGGCGTGTGACTGGCACTGTGGACAGTGTCGGCACCCAGCCCAGGGGTGCTTCCCTCGGGACTTTAGTGGACTCACAGAGCGGGATCACACGGCGTGATCCGTTCTGCAGCCGCAGGACCTGGTTCGCCTCTAACAGCGGTCTCCGGGTCTGAACCCTTGGAAGCTGCGTTAGCCCCCCCCGCCTGGAAGCTGTCAACTTCGGGCTGTCTATCAGGCGTGGCTACGAAAACGCGGCAGTGGCAGGCAAAGAACATTCAGGAAGCCATACCCAGAGCTCTTAGTGCAGTAGCCAGCCCTTGAAATCACATAAAAATAACAGCAGATATATTCAGTATATTGCACAGTGACAATTCCCACATCACACCTCCCTGTGCTTTTTAACCTGGATGGCAAGGAGATGGGCATTTATTTCTATCTGCATTCCTAGCCCGAGCTCCATCTCCAGAGTTTAGCACTTTCTGGTTATTTGTTCTATACTTACACTTTACTGAGTATTTACCCTTAATAAGAGTTCATTTTCAAGAAGGGCTTCAGAGCTCAGACTGACTCAGCTCAATTAACTTATGGAAGGAGACTGTAAGGACTTTAATCCATCAGGCAGACAGTCGCCCATTAGAATTGCAAAAAGTACTGGGAGTCTTCTGCAGTGGCTGCAGCAACATGATGGGGCAAGTTCAGTCTACTTTGTGTAAATGAACCAGCAGAAAACGATTTAAGTTAGCAGAACTCTTTAAAATGTTATTGTTGAATGTATGGAACACTGTAGTCCATATATACATATGCATAAACACAAGAAACTGACAAAAAATTTCATCCTTCTCATTGCTTTTACTTATGCTTAAAATCTTTGTGACTAGATGAAGTGTGGAGGACTGGTTTTACGTAGAAATGGTGAGACTTTGATCAAGGGGAATCACAGAATCACAGAATTATTTGGGCTGGAAAAGACCTTTAAAAAGTTGAGTCCTATCATTAAATTACATGACCTTACAACACAGCTGAAATTAAAATCCAATGTGCATCTAAAAACAGAATTAAAAAGAGGTGATTAAGAAGGTGTCCTGGCTTCAGCTGGGATAGAGTTGAGTTTCTTCCTAGTAGCAGATACAGTGCCGTGTTTTTTATTCAGTATAAAAATAATATTATTGTTATCATTGTCATTATTTTTTTTAATTGATTTCAATTATTAAACTGTATCTCAACTGACGAGTTTTGCCTTTTTCTGATTCTCCTCCCCATCCCACCGGGGGTGTGGAATGGGCAAAGTGGCTGTGTGGTACTTAGTTGCTGTCTGGAGTTAAACTATAACAGAAGGTGAAGAAAAGTGGTAAGAGGCGAGTTTTTCCATATTCAACTAGATGACACGTTTAGAACAGCAGATGGCTCCGAACACATTTAGTGTAGCATGACAAAGAAGTTATTATCCACATGAAAAATAAAAATCCAGAATCTGAAAGCCAGAATTGCTTCTCTCTATACTGCCATAAGCACCTTCACAAGGGGCCAAGGAAGGATAAACTACTTTTTAACGGAGAAGGTGGCACAAAGAAACTGGCTATTCCAAGGAAAAGTAAATTAATAAGCTCCAGTAATGGACAAATACAAGAGTACTGTGTTCAGCTCTGGAGACAGAGGACATGGACCTGTTGGAGAGTGTCCAGAGCAGGGACACAAAATGCTGAGAGGGCCTGAAGCACCTCTCCTATGAAGACAGGCCGAGAGAGTTGGGGCTGCTCAGCCTAGAGAAGAAAAGACGCTGGGGAGAGGTTACAGCAGGCTTTCAGTATCTAAAGGGGTTACAGAGAGGTGGGTAGGGACTTTTGACAAGAACACAAAATGGCAAGACATGGGGAATGGCTGTAATTTGAAAGAGGGAAGGTTTAGTTTAGATTTTGGGAAGATATTCTTTGCTGTGAGGGCAATGAGGCACTGGCACAAGTTGTGCAGAGCAGCTGTGGATGCCCCATCCCTGGAAGTGTCAAGGCCAGGTTGGAGGGCCATGGAGCAACCTGCTCCAGTGGAATCTGTCCCTGTCCATGTCAGGGAGTTCAACCTAAATGATCTCTACCATTCCTTCCAACCCAACCCACTGTAGGATTCCACGAATAGAGTGATAGCAAAGCCATCTCTGATTAGGTGTCTGATAGTGACCCTCCAGTATCACACATTGCAGCACCCAGAGCAACACAGGGCCAGTGGCACCCACACATGGGCCTGTTTCTAAGAGGTTTATTTCCACAGACCAGAGGAATAATTTTCTGCAGCTAAGCAAAGAGCTTTGGTGTGTAGCATGGTCTCACCCAGACACCCACAGAATGTCCTTTTCATGGCACTGCACACTGCTTGTGGAGTGCAGAGAATGAAGAGCTGAAGGAGCTGTGCACAAGGGTGCTTTGCATGGTGCCCTTGGTGGAAATCCTCTGGATTATTGTTTCTTTAAGCAGCACTGATCAATGCTGGATCCAGGTAATGGAACTTGGCTCAGACAAATCAGGGTTTTCAGAGTTTCTTCTTACTGGAAATACATTGGCTTAATAAGCAGACAGAGCATTTGCTGTAACACTGGTTTTAGATTCCTTTGGTTTTTCTCTCATGTGTGTAAATTAGTTTGAAGTAAGCTAAACCCCAGTAATTTCTAGTCTTTTTCTCTCTGCAGAATTACTGGCTTGTGAGTGGGAAAGATTTCACTGACAGCTACTTAAAGACTTTCAGTGAAGAAACCAATTAAGTTGGTGACATGATTTTTTTTCTAAAGGAATCAAATTAATTTCTTCTGAGCAATTAAAAAGGTAAGTTTGATCTGCCCAGATAGGAGCATTTCCATTTAATTAAGGATCAGCTTTTTAAATTATTGAATTTAAAAATTCTAGAGTCCAAGAGATTGTTTAAGGATTATGCACACTGTCCAGGGAGTAAACTGAACAGTAGGTCAGAAAAGTCAGTATTTTTACGTTACATAAGTTGCTCTATAAAAGATCCTTTACTTTTTCCTTAAGGAGAAAACGAAATATGCAACCCTGTTGATAGCAACAGCACAGATTTTGCTTCTACCTATTTTATACTCAAGCATGATCTGACAAACCATTCTAGAAGGTATTTGAGAAGGGGTTATTGAATGTTGAAAGATCCAGTACTTGAATTTCCAATCTTTGCCTTAGAACCCTGTCTCCAAGAAGTTAAGCAGCAGATAAGCATCTAAAGCCTGAGTGTCTAACCCCATGCTGTTGTTATCAAACTGGCAATCACTGTCACCCCTGAAATCCTGTTTTAAGGGAGGAACAAAGATAAGCAGAGAGTAATTTCCTAAAAAGAATTTTTTCACCTTGGCATTGAAACTAGTGTCAGTTTTCATCATTCAGACCTGCTCGGATTCTGCTCAAGAACTGACTTGTGCTAAAGGAAAACTTGGAAATCTTCATGAGAATGCAGCACCTGCTGCTGTACCCCTTACACATCCCTTGTGCCAGAGATGCAGCACTGAACAAAAGCCACAGTCCCACCAAGATCAGAGCTTTCCACGAGTTAACCACGAAACAGCAGCAAAACCCTTGGCTTAAGATATGAACAACTGTGGGTGGATGTTTAAGGAAGCTCTTCCTGGATTTCAGGACTTGTTGTATAAAACAAAAAGACAGTTCTTTAACCATTCTTCTTTTTCAGTAACTCACACATGCTGCAGTCTCAGTAATGCCTCTGTGTTTCCCAGCAGGAGCTACATAAATACAAAATCCATCTGTTAAATGCAGCCCTCACTAATTGTTCAGCTCTTTACCATGCCAGGATATATTCTTGCTTTGACAGAGGCTTTAACTTGAAGATATTTTTGCCAAACAATAATTTGCAATTCCATATTGTAAACAACTAGTCCTGTTTATCTTGCAAGACAGATTGGTGACACTCTCAGAAAGGGTGAGGAAAACAAATCTCTGCCTTGACAGCTACAAAGTTGCTTCAGGTTTCTTGTTTGTGCTTTCTGAGACTACAGCAGGAGGTTTTCTGGCTCCCAAAGGCTCCCAGTGTATTGCATATTTAATTCATTTTTAAAAAGAGTTATGTTGCATGATTTTGCTTGCCAGCTCATGAAAAGCAGAGTGTAGGGGTGAAGGCATTCACTCAGGCTTTTAAATATGACAAAACTGCAGTGTGAACTCAAAAAAATACAATTTACCACCCATATTGCACAAGCCCCTGTATGAATAGCGATTTGTAATGTGAAACATTGCAGACAAAATGAATGACATTACACATAATTTCAAAGCATTCACCCATTTTATTTTCTATAAAGAGAAGATAAGAAATAACAGATTATGCACAGCACCAGTTTTTTCACAATAACAGTACCTGTACCAACTTTAGCCAGTATTTCTGAAATTAAAAAACCCCTTACATCATTTCAAGGCTTGCATTATAGAGGTTCAAAGCTTAAGAAATAAGTATGCAAACTTCTATACGTGTCCCTGGCAAAGGTCTTGAATTCTGGAACAGTTGTTTCTTGTGCCACATTTAATAAAACTGGTCAACAGAGGGCAGCAATTTCCTGCAAAATCCAGGCGTGCCGTAGATTTAAGAAATTCGCTTAAACAAAGTATAGCAGCCATTACATTTCTTAGATTCAAAATGCTAATAGAGAAAAATGTGATTTACAAAGTGTCCACTGTTAACTCAGCAAGTTCTTCAGTATTCTGTTGCATCAGCTGATGAAACAGAGAAGCTCCAAGTCAACAGAGCACTTCCCAACCTCCTAAGTTTCTGCTTAATGAAATTTCAGCTTGATAAAGTGCCTGCTTTGCTTTAAGCATAGATTCATGAAACTGGAACAAAGGATGGGAGGAGTTTTTGGAATTGATGTTCAGCTTTGAGAAATATTAATCTTTTTGCAGGGTTTTTGGACTCTAATGAGAAACCTTTCCCTGTCCAGTGCCCAGACCTCCCAGCCTCCTCACAAGATCCCATCTCCAGTTTAACCTCAGCCAGTTGCTTAAATGGCAATTTCTCTGCCCCTGACTACACCTGAGGCTGTTTGTCTCTGAGGTCTTACGTTGGGCAGGGGGAAACATTTTACACAAGTGTTCCATAAAAACCATAATAACTAAAACTTGGTTTCAAGAGGAGTTCCTGGGGTTGGATTCTCCGTATCCAATGTAGTGCAAATTGAAGATTTCCCCATAGCTGAAGAATGCCAAATACTGCATCTTTGGTGTGTACTAGGGAAGGAGTTTCTGATGCATTCTCTCACTCAGTAAAAATGATAACAGTTGGGTTTCGTTTTTTTTTTCCTATCCAACTACTTGGCTACTTAAATGAAAATTGGAGAAAATTAAAACTTTTGAGTCCTTTAGCACTCAGTCAAAAGCTGCTGAAATTAGACAGCATGTTAAACCAAAACATCCTGAACTCATTTTCTAGAGGGTGGGAGAGAGAAACGACACACTGTGGAAGGTATAAACTTAATTTTCTTTAAAAAAAGAAAAGGCTTTTAAGACTTTCAGAGAATAAGAATCTTTTTGTCATGGAGAAATACGTTGATATTTAAAAGGTATTAAACTTCTGTAGATGGAGGTTTCAGGAACACAACCAATATCCTTGGAAAACTGCATTTCTGTTTCTTACTACCTGAGATAGCAGATATGGTTGGAGAAAAACAAACTAACAAGACCCTTCCAATGAGGTAAGTTTACCTCTTAATTGAATTGTATTTATTTGGAACAACACTGAATCAATAACTGATATTTATCTACTGCCTCTTTGTTCTCTGCCACTTGATAAAAATGAAGTTTGATTTCACCACAGCTCAGAAAAAGTGTTACCTGTTAGTGTAACAAGTTTGAATTTGCCCATCAGAACAGAAAAAAATGCATAGCATATAAAGACTGAAGACACCCATTTGATACTCAAAGGGATAGAAGTAAATATACATATAAGTACTGCAGAAGAACAGTGGAGACTATACTGTATGTTTTAAAACAAGAATAATTTATACAAGGAAAATTGTCTGCTTAATTATTCATATTCCAGCCTTTCTCTCACCAAACCATTAGGTATCTGTAAGATAGGCAGTGAAGGATCAGATTTTGGATTCATTATGGCGCCTTAATGGAATGACAATCCTATCCTTGAAGGTGTGTGCTTACTCATTCCTATTGCTCAAGCTTTATTTTTCCTCTGGAATTTTTTTATGACAGTGACACAGAAATTAAGATCAGAACATTGAAAATAGCAGATCCATATGTATTTGAACAGTAGCTTAGGGGGAATAAAAAAAAGCAACAAAACTAAGTACTTCTATCTGCTGCAGATTATTTTTTTTTCTTCCTTCATTAGGCATTTTAATGACTTGTATTTATCTCTTCAGTTATACCCTCCTGGCAGACATCTGAGAACGGCCCACAGCACTTACACAGAAGGATTTTTTATTTTCTTCTCATTGTCTTGCACAAAACCCAAATCACTGCTCAATTTTGTCCCTTCTGATGCTGCTAACACACCGTGGAGTGTTGCTCTGATTTACCAGCCCTTTAACAGCAGCTTTAACAATCCATTGCAAACTCCAGTGATGTTGAAAATGCTGAAGATGCTCTGACAGGATATCCCCAAGGAAATACATTGTGCAGCTTGGTTTATTATTCTCTATTCAACTCATGACAGGCATAGGAGATGGTTTTATTCTTACTTTATTCTAAAAGTAAGTTTATAAAATAGGTTCCAAACACACCCCTCTCTAAGAATTTTGCTATGTTGCTTGAAACAAGAGAAGGGAAAACAAGGCAATGATTTTTTAACAGGCTCTATTCCTGCCTATTCCTATTTCTGTGCTACTAAAGGAGACAGCTGCATCCTTCAGCAGGCCCAGAGACCCTTCTTCACTTTTTGTTTGCCTAATTAACATGCAAGGAAACAATGTAAATTCTAGACAAAATGGGCAGCAACCCATAAAGGTGTTCCTGGCAACGTAACATAGGAACAATAGGAAACATATCTGGAAATCAAGTCTTTAAACAGAGACTAGGAATAGAAAACAAACTGAAGGAAACTTTAACAGGCAAATGCCCCAAGAACACAGTAGTGCACAGAGAAAGAAGGAAGCCAGCATTTGGGAGGTTCAGTATCTGGATGTATTTGGGTGAGACTGCACAGCAGTAGGCTCCCAACTTTGCCACCAAGCTCTCTGAAGAACAAGTTTGTAGCAGTTATATAACATCTAAATCCAGCAGAGGTAACAGCTGCTAGTGATGGCTCCTTTCCCAGAGAGAAGCAAAGATCAGAGACCTGTTGAAAGGCAAAGCATTTAATTAATGCTACATGCAACAGATACACAAAGCAATTCCTCTAGATATAGGGCTGCTGAAGTAGAAGTATTTAAAAACTAAACATGACAGCTTTCCTGGAAAAGGTCCTTCTTAGCTGAAGAGTGGGAGAGCCAGGCCCCAGGAGGTGATGGAAAGTCCTCGGTACACCAGCAGAAACAATAAAGTGCAGCAGCACCTAGCAAAAGCCAGTCCCTTAAAATAAAGGAAGATAAGCACAAAGTGTTCTCTTTTGAGTGGAAAAGCAAAAGTGAATAATTGTCTGAACAAGCTTGTGTTTTACTTTAGCTTTATCAAGGTAAGGACAATGTATAAAGCAATTATTCTATTAGAGAATTTGATCTGAGGTTCCTGATTTATATGGATTACAGGCATATAAAGAAGCTAGAAGTCTTTCTAATGAGGTTTTGGTACCTTAACTTACAACAGTCATGGCTTTTATCAGAGTATCTGTAAAAATCGTAATTTAATTTTTCTCTTCCATTATTTTAGAAGCAAACTTGTATCCTCATACTGTGGGTTTCTGAGATGAGTAAACTCAGCCTAAAGGAGTTTTATCCATTTGAAGTGTTTTGCATTTAAAATGGATCGTCTGATATAGGGATTGTTGAATGCATTGGCTTCTGATGTGGGAGACAAACTGGTAAATTATTAAGGTAGCTGTGCTTGGTACTTGGCTTTTTCTATTTAACCTTTTAATATCTGGAAGAATTCAGATATTGTGGAGAATATTAGAGAGAGCAGCACTGAAATAAGTTAGTTAAAATAATGAACCGAAAGTACTATACCAGGAGTTTTGAGTATGCCTTAAGAAACACCTTTCTTTTTCCCTTGAATATCAAAATTTGAGTTTCAGCATATGCCAACTATTTCATGTTTTTAATCATATCTCTCAACCACTTAAATGATCATTCTCTAGGGAACAAAAGTTTTAGAAGAGAAACTTAAAATTTGTATCAAATGTATTCAGCATAAAATCTGTTAACCTGATTATCTCTTTTGACTGCAATGACTCATACCTCACTTGACAGAGGGCTTAGTGCTCTGAGCTCTGGCTGCTGAGGCAGTGCTCTCGTGGTTCCTGATGCCTCTGCCCCACCTAAGGAATTGTGTGTCATATGTGCATCAGTCTGTGTTAGTGATAAAGGCAGAATAAATGCTTTTTTTTCTCCTCTATTGTGTGTGGGTAAAGGCCTACTTGGATTACGGTAGTGCTAGGGAGAAAGGGCAGATCCACGTCTTATTTATTTGGAAACCATGATGAAATAGAGACTGTATCAATGAAAGAGTGAAGAATCACACCTAAGTTAGGAGAAGGGGGGAATTCTGGTGTGAATCCATCAGTCTTTATGCTGATGTGAGAATAAAATTCTAGAATCATTAATTCTGGAAAAGACCTTTAAGATCGTTGAGTCCAACTATTCACCTGACAGTGCCAGGTCCACCACTAAGCCACCTCCTTAAGCACCACATCTGCATGTTTTTAAATGCTTACAAGAGCTGTGATTCCACCATTTTCATGGGGAGCCTGTTCCAACACTTGACCACACTTTCAGTGAAAACATTTTTCCTGATATCCCTCCCCTGGTGCAACTTGGAGCTGTTCCCTCTCACCCTCTTGCTCATTACCTGGGACAAGAGGCTGACCATCACCTGGGCACACCCTCCTTTCAGGTACAGATCAAAAAGGTCCCTCCTGAGCCTCCTTTTCTCCAGGCTAAATGTTCCCAGCTCCCTCAGCTGCCTCTCATCAGATCTGTGCTCCAGACCTTTCCAGCTCTGTTCCCTTCTCTGGGCTCTCTCCAGTCACTCAAGGTCTTTCTTGTCACGAGGGGCCCAGAACTGGACACAACACTTGAGGTGTGGCCTCACCAGTGCCAGGTACAGGGGGACAATCACTTCCCTGGTCCTGCTGGTCACACAATTTCTGATACAAACCAAGGTGTGTATTTTGAAGCACCTCTCTTACTTCTCTTTAAATCTGTGTATGGATTTGCATGACTTTCAGTAACGTAGTCCATTATATTTGAAGGTTGTTGCTTTCCATTATTTACGCAAGGATGAAGAACAAGAAATTAAATTCACAGTAACAGAATGTACTTTAATTCTCCAATTCTCCTTTCTTTGTGGCAGCAAATGTAAAACAAATTATTAGTTACTCTCTATTGTAGTTTAGTTGAGACCTTATGTTCGATGCCAAAGTACTTTGTCTTAATTTAGACCTTGAACATATAAGTGCTTGAGCATGTATCTAGAATTACTCACATGGGTAAAGCAATTGACTTTAAAGCTATTGACTACCATATGAATCAAGTTCAGCTTTGTAAGGTTAAAGGTCTGGAGACATTATTTCTTGACTATACAATAAAAACTGAGGCTAAGCAAGCTGTGGCTTTTGTACCGTTGGCAGATTTTTCTCACAGATAAATATCTCTAATGAAAATTGTTTTCAGTATTGTTATTCTGGAGATGTCAGGAACAGATAAGTGAAGATATTGTCACCTTCCAGAGATCTGGCTCATGATATTCAAGTTATTTTATACAGTATGATGGATTTTTTTCGTCTGTTTTTGAAGGTTCTTCTCTGCAGGCCTGGTGTAGTGAAGATTGATCCAAACACAGTTAAAACAAGTAGAAAGGACATTTTCTCTCCTTCTTCTCTCTCTCTATTTTTTTTTTTTTTTTTTGCAATGACTGTGTCTTCTGGGAGTACACTGTGGTTCTCAGAACCTCTGCAGAAGCAGTAAATAACTGGGTTTCTTCTGCATAGACTAAAGAACACGGAGTCATGTCCGACATGACTGATTTGGTGCTGCTCAAAGCCACTTCAATATGGGACTTCAGTGCTGCCTAGAACTATGTGTCACAAGCCCTGGGTAAAAAAAAACCTTAATTCCATCTATAAAAAGCCTGCCTTTTAAAGAGTAAATCCCAGCAATATGCGCTGAAAGCTATCTGAACTGTTCAGCTCTGTGTGACTAACAGATTCCATTGCTACCAAGATCCACTGCCAAGATGACTGAGATTTCTGTTGTGAGATCTTCTTCATGAAACTACAGCAAACTATAAAAAAATCAAACCAACCTCCCTGAAACAACAAAACTAGCAAAGAAAAATACCCTGTCCCTAAATCCCCAAAACCTTGCACGCCCCCCACAACCAACCAAAATAAGAACACCCAGAACTACCACATCTTTTTGGGTTAAAAGCTCTATCTAATGAAAGAGCTATTTTTTTTCTCCTCATCGTGAAAAAGATCAAGACGTGATTTGACTCAAAAAACTGAAGGAGGTGGGAAGTGTCTAGTGGTGCCTCATGGGAGCAATATCAGTGTAATTCTTCAGCTTTTGCCAAGGACTCAAGAGTTCAAGAGAGTGACACTTCTGTGTGCTTAGCACTGTTTGCCTTTTCCATTTGTGGGTTTTTTAGAAATAATAAAGGATATGGAGCTGAGTGGTCCCATCTGACCATGTGAACAGGAGGTTGCTTTGGGGGATTATCTCTCCAGTTTGCAGATGTTTTAGTGCCCTTTGTGAGGAAGTCTGCCATGAAGAAGTGCTACTGCAGATGGGGCCACTGCTGCAACAGGCAGAG
Source organism: Rhipidura dahli (assembly GCA_013399225.1). NCBI lineage: Eukaryota > Metazoa > Chordata > Aves > Passeriformes > Rhipiduridae > Rhipidura > Rhipidura dahli. Next base: position 3,038,687 of record VXAC01006823.1, on the reverse strand, counting down.
CTCTGACACGAGGATGATGAGGTTCCTTTCCCACCTGCTGTCCACTGGAACCCAGTGTCTGCTACAGCTGGCCTGGAGTTGCACGTGGCGTCACGGGGAAGGGAGAAGTTGGGATTTTCACTGCCAATGTGCACTACAGGAGGAATATATAAAAGCAAATAAATAGCTCGTAGGTAATGTTTGACACCACACTGGTCTCAGCCTGCCCAGTGGTGGCAGATGTTGCTCCACACTTTTCTGGTGAATATAAATGTAGCTGTTGAATCACAGGTTGCTGCAGATTCAAAAAAGCTTGGTGGTCTACTTGAACCTTGGGGGAAGCTCTAGTGTTTGCTCCCAATAGTGGCTGACACCTTGCAAGTTTCTCCTCTTCTTCATCTGTCCTAATCCAACGCTTTTGACTCCTTATAGGAATTATTCTGAATATTCTGATATCTTTCTCTCTGAGTCCTGCTCAAAGAGGTGCAATGTACCCTGTACAGGCAGAAGGACGGTCAATAGCTCTAGGACCTGCAAGAAGCTCTGTGGATGTCTTGGTTCTGAATCATGCTTTTTCCTTCAAGCCTCCTAGCAACTGTGCATGCATTTTTTACTTAAAGGTAAGACTTCTGCTAGAGGTCATGCAAAAAATGATGGATTCCCTGCTTAAGGAAGACACATAAGTAATTTCAGAGGTTACCTGTGTGCTTCAGCACAGCAGTATTGAGATGATAGTGCTGATGACTATAACAACCTATTTCAAAGTTCCTTTATGATTAATATTATATACTATGTTACTTGCTTTTAACAGGGCCAAAGCCTTGTAAAAGGAGAAGCAGTATCTGAAAGAATCAAGAATGAAGAATACTGGATGATATAAAATAAGTACAGTCAGGCTCAGTTGTTATTTTGTTGTAAGCAGAGAGCTTGAAATAGTCAATCAGAGATGTAAATTAGCAGCAGTTGATATAAGCAGATACTTTGGGCTGAAATGCAGGCCCAAATAAAAGTCACCTGACTAATTAAGGAACATAAGGTGCTCTATATATTGCCCAGGTTTATTTGCTGCTTCCTTTCTAGAAAAGCTGTTTTTCACTTTAATTAATCTTTTGTAGAATAAGATCATCACCTTGATTATATATTTATATGTTTATATCCAGAGGGAAGCTCTTATAGTCCTCAGCTCTCAGTTCTTCCCAGTTCCAATAAAGCAAGGAAGATGCTGAGATCCAGACACATATTAGGTTGGGTCAGCTAGGTATAAGGCTCTCTGAGACCCTTTGTGTGCAGCAATCTAGGTCGCACTTGTATAAATATAAGGCAGCAGACAGACCTGACAAGGGCTATTTTATCATGGTTTGAGGACTAACTCAAACTGGAACTATAGCTGGGATCTCTGGAACTGTAGCTGGGATCTCTGTACAGCTTGGATTTTGTATAAGCAAGTATCCTGTATGCTCATGGAGCATGGCTCCTGTGTGCAGTGTTTCTTAGTTCCAGGTATCATCCTGTGACCAGGTTAAGAAGTCTTTAGTGCAGAGCCCCGTGACTGAATTTACATTTGTGATAAGATGTGCTCTCATTGGAGACAAAGTAGTCTTATATCCAGGGAGTTTTCTCTAAGGGAAGAATAGAAAAGGCAAATGACTAACTGCACAAATTACAAAGAAAAAGTGCAAAAAATTCTTGGTGAAAAAAGCTTGATCTGTTGCATAGGCTTGTACTTGGAACACATTAGCTATTTTCTAAGAATTCAGCTAACAAGTGTAATAAAGAAATGCAGCATGTGATATCTGTGAATGTTAAAATCAACCCTGAGAAAGAATAATTGGTCTCCTGTTGTAGTTAGCTGAGGATGGAACTGTTCCTGTCGGGCAGCTTCTCTTGCTGCTCAGTTCCAGCAATACTGACCAGCACACCAGTTGCCTCCAGCCCATGGAGAGGAAGAGGGAGCAAAGACGTGCTGACTGACTGGAAGGATGAGACAATGAGTGTCAAATTACCTGTAAAAGATTCTTAAATGCTTCCTGCTAGCACATGGGGAATTCATGGTCTTATTCCCTCACCTTCTTGGGGTTTAGTGATGTGGTATAATTGCTGTCCTTCAGTTGAGGAATCTAAGTATATATTGACTTGCCCAAGCACAACGAGGGACTCTTGTGGGAAGAAATTAACTCAGGTCTTCTGCCCACAAGACAGCCGCCTTTCTCTCCTGTCTTGTCTCGCCTGCCTGAACCATTTCAGGGACCTTAGCAGAAAGCAGGGAAAGGTGCTGTGATCAATATGAGTGGTTTTACTAATTTACTAGTTTTCTCCCCTGTTTTTGTTGATGAATCTCTGATGGAAGAGTAAAGCTCCAAGAGCATCTTCCTAATGGGCTGGACTGAGTTTTGTGACCCCTTACCTTCGTCAGAGATGAGAGGATGTGTGGGAGGACAACTTATGTGAACCAATATGTTTAGTAGTGTTGTTCTGCAGCTGTTCAGAATGAATGCTTCTCTGATCCCATTTCCTTGCTCCTTTAACCCCCCTTTCCTTCTTTAACTCCCCAGCTGTGTGAATAGTTCCAATCTCCATCTCGGACTTGCAGGCAGATACCAGGTCAAATACCATTATGAACAACAGGTAACCAGACAAAAAACCCATTTAATGCACAAACATACTTGATAACAGTGTAATTTCTTGTGTGAAAAGGCTTGTATCTGAGATTAATGGTATAATGGCTTTAGTTTATTTGTTTGTGGATATGTGGTATTGCCTGACTTCCTTTCCTGAAGAGGAGCCCTTCCTGGGGAGCATCTTGGTTTAGTTGCTCTGAATGCCTGAAGGGCTCACCTGATACCAGGAATAAATATGGAAGGGTTTTGAATTTTTAATACCTGGACCTTGCCCCTTCCCACAAATTTAATGTGAGGGAAGAAACCAGAGGAAAAAAATTGTGATAGGAATTCTGAGATGGTAGAGTAACAGGATGACTTCTGAGTCCTGTATTCTTACCTCTTGGTCTTTTCTAAATTGAATTTTCTGAAAGCATAGAAATAACCACACAGGCATTCTCCTTCAACATTTTAATGTAAAGAGGAGTCTTTGTGATTATTGCTGCCCTGTGACTGTAAAGTGGTTGTGCTATAACTTGCTGTTAAGAAGACAATGCACTAGGTTTAACTTGTGTATGATAAGAGAGCAGAAGCTTTATGGGCACTCACCAAAACAGAATTGGAGGGCACATGGAATAGCACATAGGTGAGAGGAGATGGGAGGCAAGAGTTTTTTAAAAAATTCTATTGAAGAAAACAAATGAAGCTCTTTGCACTAATGATTTCATCTTTTCAGGGACACAAAACCTTTCACTCTTATAAGTCAGGTTCATGGTAGTCCTTCAAGTTAATTAAAGTACACAGAGAGCAGCTGGGGAGATGGGTCCTGTCAGCAAGGGAATAAAACACCTGAGATCAGTTCAGGTAATGGGAGAGGAATACCACAAGTAAAGTGAAGAGCTGATTTAAAAAGCAGGTTTGCCCAAATCCTAGTGTTGCCTTCTTACTTTCTGGGAAGACCCATCCCAGTGTGTGGAAGATTGGGGAATGATCATGATGAGGATTAGCCACCACCAGAAGGTGGAAGCCACGCTACAGAAGGGAGGAGAGAAGTGCCCCACCAACCAATACAGTGCAGTGACTCTAAGAATTCCATCTGAGGTAACTCCTGTGCCCCCACTCATCTTGGCAGGGGCTGGTAGGGATGTTTAGGTATCATGTGTCAATTAAAATGGGAAAATAACATATGGAAATGATGAGTATGTAATGAGAACTTGAGTATTTGATATCAGTTCACTTCTAATGAGCAACTAGTGACTGTAAGGGTGTTGCTCTCTCCAATAGTTAGCACTTCATAAGAATGTATGTGACTTCAAAAGAGGGCCTGTTGTGTACTCCAGAATAGCTAATTTTTGTGGCTTTTTTTTCCTTTTCTTTCATGTTTTCTTTTAGCTGGGGAGATAAAGGAGCTTTTCTGAAAAAAAAAAAAAAAAAGAAAAAAGTGTACTTTGTTCTTGTAGAATAATGATTCCTTAAATTTATTATTTAATCTTTAAACAAACATTGTTACAAAGGAGTAGGGTCTTTTGTTTTCAGCTTTTTAAATGATTGGTGGTTTGGGGTTTTTTCTATCATCTTTTCTTTGTTTCACTAGTCCTTGTGCCTGAATCACCATCAAAGGACTTCCTCCTTACTCTAATACTGTTCTGTAACTTTGTTTTTCTTCTTTGACATGAACTTCTGGGAACCTAGAAAAGTTCTTGGGGCAAACACTGTGTGCCGGAGCCTTGTGTAGTACACCTGGAGTAACAGGCAGGGAGTTAAGGAGATGACTGCATAGTACTTGTATTTGATTTCATGCCTGTAGAAATGCTAATCCCAACTCTTGCCTTTTGTCTGGTAGTAAGTTGACTCAGTCTCATCCAGCTGTAGTATGATCATCCAAAGAATGCACTTGTTGTGAATCCCAGATGATTTTCTGCATGATGGTCTTCCCCTACCCCCATGGAATTAGTAATGCAGTAGGGTATGTACTCCTTTCCTAAAACTCCTCTTTTCTGTATAAAATGTGGGGGGTTTGGTTTGTTTACCTGTATTTTTCTTTGTTTTTCTCTGTAGCTTTCCACTCACAGATTGCAAACTGGAATAACTTGGTTTGAACACCACTGTCAGGACTGAATTGCTGCAAATGAGCATTCTTGGTGGCAGGAATGGCCAGGTGTACTTGTAGGAGTTCATCTCTGGTGTCTCTGAGGAAGATGAAAACCAATGACAAAAAGTCTATCTCTAGAGTGGATGGTAGGGATGTCTGTAACTCATGAATGTGTTGCAAATTGTGGAAGTTCATCTCTATTTATCTCATTTGCTGCAGGACCTCATTCCCAAAAGGTGCAGTAGAAGCCAGGAGTTTACTCAGGCCATGAAAGGAAATTGGTCTAATTAATGGCAAAGAAATCCACAAAGGTGTGATAAATGCTGGGAAGTTACTGAGATGGAAGTAGAAGGAAACTGGGAGTTCTGGGGAAATGCTCTTCCCTTGCTCTTCCTTAGGCATTCAACAGTGGCTTCAGGTGAAGGGGAGCATATTTAGAACAATGGACGCTTGATCTGACTAAGAAAGTACTAAATATTTAAATAACAGGCAAACTAGTCCAAGTACAGTCCCCACCATCAAGCAGTGTGTCTGTCTCTTGAGATTCCTCTTTCAAAACACCGAATGACCAGCTAGGATGTCATAAGCTTTGGTGGGAGTAGCTGTGTCTGTTTCTCTTGAAAACAATGCAGAACAGTGAGTTCTGTCTCCTATTTCTTCTCAAAACCAGTTTGTACCCTTAAAATTGTCCTTCATATTCCCTGAAGCACTCTGAAGAGAGAGGGGGAGGTAGCAGCCAGTGGATTACTTTTACAAAGAGGATGTTGTGCTAGGATGTTCAGCACAACAATTTGGGTAGAGGTAGAAGTAGCATCAGATGCTATCAGGCAATGCCAAAGGAATACCAAGACTTACTCATATTTAGATTAATCATTCTAGGATTTAGTTGCTAAATTGCTATTTGGCTTTAGCTAACAGACGCATAATATGAGGCCAACAGAGAAAGCCATAGCTGAAAAGAAGGTTTCTTTTATTAAACTCAGGATACACTGAGACAAGTTGTTTTAAATGCATCATTCCAGGATATAGAACAGTGTTAACTTTTACATTTTAAGTGTGTTAGAATACTATGCTTTAATGAATTGAATATATTACAAGGATAAACAGTACTTGGGTCATCTAATAATTGGATTTTTTGGGGTTTTTTTCAGTGTTTGTTGGGGCTTTCTTCATTAAATAGCAAAACTTCAGAGTATTGTTAACAAACTACTATAGGTAAGTAGTAAAATATCATTTAATGTAAAGTACATATTTCTGTGCCTAAAGGGGAAAAGGCTTTAACTTTTTCAAGGGCTGTTATAAACAGAAGAGATTGTGTTTAATTCAATAGGTTGATCTGACTCTCACTGCCAGTGACAAATTCCTGAACATCATTGGGAACTCAAGAGGCTCAAATAGAATAGTTACTCCTGAACTCTTTACCCCAAAACTCTTTTGGGTAAAGTTTAGCTGCTGTACAAGCCCTCAAGGAGCCAATCAAACCATTGAATAAAAATGGAAATGGTACTTCTGGGCTTAGCACAGTAGAAATAAACATAATATGAACTTCTTCGTCTCTCTTGAGTTCCTAACTTTCTTGGAATAAATCACTGAGGAGTTCTGGCACAGGCTGCAGGATTTATACCTATTGGGCAATGGAAAAGAGAGAAGGGATTGTGACAGAGATTTGGACAGTACGAAAAATACAACAGTATGAAAGTTCCTATAATTTTTCTTGATGTCTGAATAAAAAATGAGAAGATACCCCTTGTGAAAGGGGAGAGTGATCTACAAAATTGGTTAAACTGCTTCCTGCTTGATAAATTATTACAGTACAGCCCAAGAGGCTTTGAGAGAAAATGGTGAATGTGCAGGGGAATTTACAACCTTTCACCACAAAAAAAAGAAAGTAATATTGCATTACTTTTTTTCTCTGCACTTCAGTTTAAGAATGTCACTTAATCCACAGCTGATGAAACCTGATCCCTTTCCTTTTCCAGTTTGTCTGGGAAGAAGCTGAACAACAGGCCTCAAATGGAGGGCTAATGTATATGTCAGAGTGGTGTACTTGGTATCTTGTTAAAAATTAAGTCATTTGTTGTTTTACTTTTGTAATTAGAATATAACTTTATGTCAAAAGGCATCTCTGCATATTCATTTGGCTGAAAGATGGATGGGGGCAGAGGGAGGAGAAGACATGTAGTCCTCAAAATGCTATTTTCCATAATGGTTTATACAGCTCCAAAGACTGTTTGGAATTTTTACAGGAATGTAGTTAGGCATAGATTTCTTGACAGGTCTCCATTGTTGTGTTGTTGTGATTTCTTAAATAGTTTGTGCTCGTTAATCAGAAGTGGAGATGCAAATATGAAGATGTGGGTGTTAATGAGACCTGTAAGACCATGGAATTGTTAGTAATTCTGCTTTTCATGTATTTTCTTACATACTGTGCTGTTTTGTCCCAAAACTAAATTCCATCAGATGAAAAGGCAGATTCCCTTGGTTTGCAGGATTTTTCTTTCATTAGTTTTGGTATGTCTTAGTATTTATGAAGATGACAATGCCAGTAGGAACATTGGATTACAAAGGTAATTCTGAAAAGGTCAGCAAGTCTGACATGCAATTTGTCTTGTTCAATTAGGCTTTATATTGATGTCCTGTCTGTCTAACCAGCATGATAATCACTTCAAATATAAATGATGTGTGGGTAATTATTGTATGTTTTTGTTTGAAAAACAATCAGGACCATGAACAACTCCAGTGACAAAGCTAATAAATGTTTAAGCTACAGTATGTGATTCTGTGTTGGTTTTGATCATTAGGTCTTGTAGTCTACTTGATTTAAGAATTTAATAGGCAAAAGTGTCCAGCTGTGGCATCTGTGAATAAGTTAAGAAATATTGTCTGGTTTTCATTGCTTATCTGAATGAACACATCCAAAATCAACCCGAAATGCACGGGGCATTCTCACTATGTCTTCCTTAATCTAATGCCTGTTGCTATGATTCAGCATCATATTGCAAAAGTCAAAATATATTCACCTGTATGATTGTCCAAAGTGTTTGCTCTGCATATTTGCTATGTGTCTGATGCTGCTCAGAGGAATATAAAGAGCAGCTGTCTACTTGGATTTGCTAGAAGAAATGAAGAAAGGATAAGTGTCTTAAGTTTAAATAGAATAGGTGTAAACAGGAAATAATTCAGGAGAATTGGAATTTTAAATCCAATCTATTTCAATTATCTATCATGGCTTGCCGTTATCCAAGGATTTTCTTCATTTGCTTTAACTTTGCTTTACAGCAACTCTGAAATTAAATTGGAAATTGTGAGAAAGAGCGGGATGTGATCTGCTGTCACAGCAGCCTGCCTGATTATTTCTTGGAATGGTCTTTCTTCATCTTAATGAATCAGAAATACTCATTTATAATTCTACAGTGCAATAGAACATTGTAGGAATTTGAGTAAATTGGAATAAAAATTGTGAAAGTATGCTCCTTGGTAGTCCTAATGCTACTAAGAAATGTAAGAGATTTGCATTTGGAACAAACAACAGTCCTTAAATCTTTAAAATCATCCTTAAAACTAGTTAATGTCTAAACATCCTTTTATGGACAGTTACTTCTACAATGCTGTTAAAAGTTTATCTTAATCCTCTTTTAACACTCATTTTGCAGTCCTTTTTATTTTAAGTGACTGAAGTATTATTATTATTTATCAAGTGATAGAAATTTACCTGTTTGCTTTTTCTTTGTATTTCCATAATAGTGATTCAAGTATTTAGGTATTTTAGGCTCTAAGTATTGTCCTCTCACTTTTATTCACAAGTTATTCACCTCACTCTAATGTGGCTCTTGAGCAAACAAGAAGCCTGGCTTCCTTGACCCTGCTGGTACAAGAGGTTTTTGCAAGTGTCAGGCAAGAGAAGAAAAATAATATACTGCTCTTGGAGAAGAGACACTGTTGGTGTCTGAGACCAGGTGGTGTCCCAGATTGCATTGAGGTTCTTGCCTTGGTTTTTCTTGGGAATATCATAGCCTGAACAGTAATTATTAGATGAGGCTCAAAAGGGGCTTCTTCCCTCAATGGAAACTGGCAGTAGGAATTCACATTTCTTGTATATTGTATAAGGAGCTGAGAAAGAGTCTATTTGCTTGTACCTTGAGTGGTCCTGAAATACAGGGATATGCCCCATATGCCTTTGTAGCTGCAAAGGGTGCAATGCTGCCCAGGAGATGCCAGTTCTGTTCCTGCTGTCCCTAAGCTTTGCAATATTTGGTGAAACTTCTTAAATGTCACGGATGCCTCAGCAGCAATTTCCTGAGCAGAAGTGCTGGAAAAGTGTCCCTCTGGAGACAAAATGGCAGATCAAAAGGGAAAGAATGTTCTTTAAAACCTCTGCTGTAATTGTCTGTGCTGGCCTTGACTTCAGGAATTGAAGTAAGTGGGTGAGGTTGAGTGTTCAAATACTGCCAAGATCCACTTGTGAAATAGAGAGGGGTAGTATTTCATTAACTCAGTGGCTCTTACTGCTCTGCAAGCACGTCAGAAGTTTGAGTAGATCAGGAAAAGTGGCCTTGTGGGGAATACTGGGGAGCTGTTTCTGGTTATAACCAGTCCTGGGAGGTGATGCAGCATAACTGCCTTAATGGAGGAAATACATCTGGAGATAAAGCTTTACCCTAGTAAAGCAAAACTTTAACTAGAACTTGCACTTGGGAAGCCAATCCAAGGCAAGACTGGTATGTCTAAACAAAAAGAACAGTCTTGTACCCTCTTCTGTCTCTCAAAATGGCTAAGATTATTCCAAAGGATAAAATAATAAACATTAAAAGCTCCTTTGGAAGAGATAAATGAGTAACTTATTTTAACTCTAGTGTTTGGCTTTTACTGACTCTGGCATCCTGAAGGAGGAAGATTGAAAGGCTTACATTAATAAGAAAATTACAAATGTAACCAAAATGGATAAGTATCTGAATGGTCTTTGTTTCCTACCACACTAGTTTGTCATGCTTGGAAAGAAGCCAGTTCTGAAAAACATATTTGAGGACCTTTTTCATCTGCCCAGATGTGTTAAGGTATTTTAGTAGAATGAAGGGTCTACTTCTGTTTGTCTTACAAGGCAAAAGGAACACCTAGCCTTCCTGAGGTTTAATTCTTTTGAAATTTGTATTCACATAGCTTTACTTGCATACCCTGATGGAAGAATCTACATGGTTATGGACATCTTGAGCATGTTAGAAAGGCTTTAGTGAAGTCCAGGTGTGTGGCATTAGTCTGTCCATTTCTTCAAAGAGAGATTTAACGCAGAAAGGGGCTGCAGGATGTGCATCCACCTGCTGACATCCTCCTCCCTCTTTTTCTGGGCCAAGGCTTAGGACAGGAGGCACATAGGACACAATTCTGCACGTGTTGAATGACAGAAACTGACAGCCCTGCCAGTCCTGGCACACATGCAGCAAGGCTAAGGAATGTTTTTGGGGAGTCTAGCTCTCAAGGCATGACCTCATGCAGTACAGGCCACATTTCTGGGAGGTGTGATCCACAGCAGAGCACTCCAGTGCTTTGTACAAGGGTTGTAATGTACAGGGGAAACCTCAGGGGAGTGTTGAAACATCATGGACTCTTAAAAGTAATTTTTTTCCATTAGACTTTACCTGCATATTAGTGTTAGTGGTCTAATATACTTTGTATCTTCATGCATTCAAATAGGAGCCATTCCAGCTTTATCATTCTTTTTGTAAGAAAATATCTTGTGTTACTTTGGAAATTATCTCTTTTTGGATGATTATGCACATGCCCTACTTAAATGGTGCAGCAGTTTAACTAAATTAATAAGTCTGGTTTAATGTCCACAATTCCACATGCATTTTCTAAGTCTCAGTGCAAGTTTTTCTGCAAGAGATAATTCATGGCTTCTGGATTAAAGATTTTTGTGCCAGAAAGGTCTGCATGTTAGACAAAGGCAGTGCCTGTGCTATAAAATAACCCAAGCCCATGACACAGATGTGAGCTCTGGATCACAGCCATCAGTCACTGCCCACAGAATGGGTCAGGTTGGAAAGGACCACAAGGGCCACCTGGTCCAGCCTCCCTCCTCGAGCAGGGTCATCCCAGAGCACAGGACTGCCTCTGTTTGTAAGCATTATCTCTGGTAACCTCTGGGGCTTACAACAGCCCAGAAAAACTTCCCCATGGAAATCCTGTTCACTGATAGTTCCAAATATGAGCTCAAAGATATGCAGCCAGCAGCTGTGGATGGGTGACACTGCAATTGAGGCACTACAGCTTTTGTGACCCAGGGGCCAGTGCCATTTTCTGTACCAGTGCCTCCCCACCTGGCATGTGGCTGCTGGGCCTCTTGGGGCCAGGATGTACAATGTGCAGCTCAGTGATGTACCTTGAGACGTGGGAAGATAGTTCCCAATTTTTCTTATTTCTACAGACTTCTACAAGTCTCTCTTCTATTGAATTCATGACTATTGGCCCAAAGAATACCTGTGTGCATAACCCTTTTCTGTGAGGCTAGGAACTCTAAAGAGGAAACCATTTTGGATCCCATAATTGTGTACCAAAATGTTTGAAACACGGTCCAAGGAGAAAGACAGTGCTCCATTAGGTTGTCCCTGTCACCAGGAATGATCCTGCCACCTAGCAAGGCAGCAGAATCCTGAGCAGGGCTGTAGGGAAATGTGGTTTCTGTGCTTGCTCTTCCTGTCTGAAAGAATCCCCAGGGCTTAACAGGAGGGAAGTGGTTCCCAGTGCCATTCCTGGAACAGCTCCCAAGGAACCATGGAGAAAGTATTGCTCACACTGGCACAGAATACCCTTGTGATGGTACCAGGTCCTGCTCAGAGAGAGCTGGCTGTTCTGGGAGATAGAGCAGTTTGGTGAGGGGTGTGGGTGGTGGCATCTCCTGAGCCAGGAGCACCTTGCCCAGCTGGGCAGTGTGGATATACTTGACCAGGTGGGACTGAAGCTCCAGGCGGCTGCAACAGGAGCTAGGAAGGATGGAACACCTTCTTTTTACTTACGTGACCCCACGCACAGCTGGAGATCTGTTCAAACAGAAGCTACACATCCTTTTGTTTCTGCCTCCCTTGTGGTGATGAAATACATCTTACAAACTTTATTTTGCAAAGAGAAGTTGTTAGGAGCTGAGCCACAGCCTTTCATTTGGGGAGTTGCAGAGATTACTCCTGCTGGGATTCTGGCAGGTGGTTATGTAGGGGTAGCAGGAGTAGAGATGTGGTAGCAGTTCGTGCATAAATAGAGAGGGGGGATAAAAATGCAGACCCTCAGTTATAGCAGTGGACAACATGATTCATGAAAAAGGAAGAGTTAACAGCATGGACTGTCAGCATGGATATGATTTATTCCCTGCATACAGCACAGTGGGAAGGCGAGGCCCATGCAGAGGAGAGACTCTGTTTAGGGAGGGAGGGGATGAATGCTGCTAAGTGTTTGTGAAGGTTTTGATGGAAATATGAATTATCCAAATTGCCACCTCCAGTTCTGGAATTAGAAGAGACAGACACATGTGTGTGGCCATCTGTGCCTGCGAGGCCAGGCAGTGTGAGTGGGAGCTGAGGGCTGAGCCCTGCTGGGATCCCTCTGACTGGCACAAGGATGCTCATGAGCCATTTGGGTTGCACAGCAGGAAATGGCACTGTGAGCACTGTTGGTATGGACTTCTAGGATGTCCCTCAGTGTCCAACACCTTGTGGTCAACCAGCTGGACACACACTCCACTGGTGGTCATTGCAAACTGGACCTGTACCCAACGGTCAAGGGGGGAAGCAACGTTTTGTGTTTTAAAGTATACAGAGAATGTTCCAGAAACCACCTCTCATTCCAGGCAGGAAGAGCACATTTTAGGAGCACTGCTGTTGTCCCAAACTAGAAATTAATCTGCCTTGGAGCCCCTGACTGAGGGCAGCTTGCCTGGCTTCAGCCTGAAGAGTGAGGCAGGGCTACAGATGGGCCCTATGGAGCATGGATAGCTGTCTGATAAGCATATGGAGAAAATGCTGGGATAGGGAGATTATCCATGGCAGACAGCAGGATGTTGTCACACCTGCTGCCCAGCACAGATTTCCAGCCTGCAAGCATAGAACAAGGTGTACTGGAAGGTTTCATACCCTGATCCCTGCTGCTGGAGTGTGGCCACCACGGGGTTTGTAGGGATTAATAAAGGCCAAATCATGTCAGAATTCTGAGCCAGGGCTGGCTACCAAAAATTTGTAACTCAGATGCAACAGTTGTGTTTCAGGAGTGGCTTTCAGCTGATTCAGTGGATATGAACCAGTCTGTGCTATTTGGTCTTGGAGCCCAAGGGTCCTTAGACCTCTGTTCATCAATATAAACAAATTTGTCCAGGCTTACTGAGCTGTATCTCAGCTTTTTATTTACTCTTCAGCCGGATCTCTAAGTTTCTGTTCTCAGAGCTGTATCTGCAGGTCTTTGAGCAAGTGTACAAAACTTGTGGAGTATGAAAGAATAAGAAAAGGGCAAGTAATAAAGAAATGGAATTTGTGAAATTATTGACTTGTCAGTTTAACATCAATTAAGAGAAAAATTCTGGAACAGAAAAAATCAAACCATCTGTATCATCTTGGAAAAACATCAAAGAGCTGAGTAGTTGCCAGCATGGTCCATTTGTTCAACCCAGTTCCCTTCTGTGAGTGAGTAATTGGTCAGTGGATAAAAGAGACACATTAGATGTCACCTTTTCAGATTAGTAGAGCTTTTTCTACTCCCTTGCATCACACTTTTGCAAATATGCACATAAATGAAATTGTGTGGTGAAAAGCCAAATGACTTGGATAATCATGCTCAGAAAATGGATCTGATATCTGACCCAACAGACACATCAAATGAGTTTTCACAGGGTCTTTTGAGTGGAATAGGGAATTGGCCTACTATTTAAAATTTTAGCAGCTACCTGGAGGCAAGCTGACTGGTTTTAGTGCTAAGTTAGTCCTCCAGCCTTGATAAAGGATATAACCAGAAACAAGGATAGGATTTAGAGTCACAGAAGGATTTGGGTTGGAAGGGACCTTTAAAAGTCATCAAGTCCAAACCTCCTGCAATAAGTAGACACAGCTTCAAGCAGATCAGGTTGCTCAAAGCCCCATCCAACCTGACCTCAAATGTTTCCAGAGATGAGGCACATGCAACTTCTCTGGGGACCCTGCTCCTGTGCCTCACCACCCTTGTCATAAAAAATTTCTTCATTATATTTATTAGAGAATCATAAAATATCCTGAGTTCTAAGGCACCCACAAGAATCATAGAAGTTCAGCTCCTGGCAGTACTCAGGACCAAGAGTCCACTCAAATGACCAAGAGTCACACCATGTGTCTGAGAGCATTATCCACATGCTTCTTGTCCAGTCCTCTGATCATTTTTGTGGCCCTCCTCTGGACACAATCCAACAGGTCCATGCCTTTCTTGTCTGGGTTCTGCAGAGCTGGATGCAGTACTCTGGGTGGGGTCTCACCAGAGTGGAGCAGAGGGGTAGCATTCCCCTCCTTACCTGCTGTCCCCACGGCTTTGGATGCAGCCCAGGACCCCTTTGGCTTTCTGAACTGTGAGTAACATGGCTGGGCCAGGGGCATCTTTTTCAGGCTAAATCCTCCTCAGCAGGGCTGCCCTCAATTCCTTCTCCTGCCAGCTGTGTTGATACCAGGGGCTGCCCTGACACAGGTGCAGCACCTTGCACCTTAGAGAGGGAAGAGTGAGGTGTTAAGGTCAGTTGAGAGCACATGTGTGATGAGTGGTTCTGAAATCTTCCTGGAAAATGAGATGGGCAATCATGGGACTTAGGATGTTGTATGACTCAGAAGCGTGATGCTGGTTTTATCTGGCATGAGAAGGAAGAAAATGTTGTATCAATAAACATTTATATTGCCAGCAAAATACAGAATGTACTCCCAGCCTGCTCAACATTATTGAGGCCTTAGCTGTAGTGATATGTACAGTGCTTTCCAGAAGAATATGGACTCTGGAGATTTTCTGACAAAGGAAGGCTGGAGTGATCATCTAGTTTAGAACTGGTGCTCTTAAATTAGAGAAGACTGAATGCAAAAGGTCTTAAATAAAAGCTGTGGTGAATCTGTTGGTCAACAAGCCTGTGATGCACAGGATGATAACTTTTGCAATGGGTTTGAATCACAGGAAGGAAGGTCCTTGTGTATTTTCATTTCCTTTCTTTAGCTAACTAGGAAGACTGTGTAAAACACTGTGATGGATTGCTGGAGGAGTCAGGCACCTTTGCTTTGAAAGCTCTCAGAAGATATGAGGTTTAGTCCAGTGTTTTGTCTGTTTTATGAAGAATTAGTCACCTAAAATTTTTCATTGTAACACTTCTAGGTGATATAAGGGCCAAAAGCCTAAAATATTAACCAAAATTTCTTGTCTAGATAGCAGGAGTCTTCCTGGCTGAATTTTAATCTGGGTAAGGAAAGCAAGACCTTCAGCCAGAGAGAAGTAAATGAAATGGGAGAATCCCAAGTCTGGGACCATGCTTGTACTTTAGGCAAAAGGAGAAAGCATTGGAAAGTCTAGCATTCCAGCCTGCCTCATGCTGTTTGCCACCTTACATGCTGTCAGAATGACTCCAAGTCTGACTGAAGTCTTGTACAATCTCTGACTCTTTGTACAGCATCATGTGTGTTGGGAACCAGATAAGGAGCACCTGTGCAGAGTAACACAGCTCTCAGGCCTTGGGGCAGCTGGTACCTGAGGAAAACAGGATATACTGGTGATACAAACTTCTTGCAAGGTAGATTGAAGGTCAGCAGCTCAGACTCCCATTGCAATCCAGCTGCTGTACTCCTTGGACATTCCCTGTCTGGTGACAGTTCTGATGGCAAGGTACCCAGGGAGATGAGAACCTCTTCTCCATGGGCTTGGATTTTCAGGGGGTGATGAAAGCTTCAGAGATACTTTCACGCCTTCCTTTTGCTGAAAGCACAGGCCTGGTTGGCTTTCACCATGAATTTTAGAGAAACAGATGATGTGTGCCATGCCTGACATGTCCATCATGCCCTGGAGTGTCAGGTGGATTGTGTACAACACACAAGTGCAGACTGTGCCCCGAGTGAGGATTGTTTCCCACACTTGTGTGATAGTGGGGGTACAGCCAGCCCTTACCTAAGTCTGTGGTATCTGTCTGGGGTAATGTAATGATCCCCATTGCTGATATGGTCTCCTGTAAGTATTGGTACTGATTTTGGGGATGTGGTCTTTCCACGATTTGGTGCAGGAATGTAAAGTTTTGGGGATATTGTGATGAGGAACCTCCTTTTTTCTTCCTGATAAAAGTCTGCTGAAGCATGGCCAAGTTACCAGGCTTCACACTGCCCCTGCCCTGCCCTGCCCTTCTTAAGGAAGGCAGAACAGTTTGTGCAGGTCACTGAGGAGCAGGAGCTTTTATAGCCACTGCCTGCAGCTGAGCACATCTCTCCATTCCCATGCAGCTGTTGTGAGCTGGCCTGGCTGCAGAGCCCAGGCTGACACTGTGGGGTACAAACAGCCATATAATTATTAATCTCTGTTAATGCCATCACCTGGCACCAGAACAGAGGAGTGGGTGTAGAGGATTCAATAGCTTTTACCTAGTGCCTAGCTAGAGCTCTTTAAAGTTTGCCTCAGTTAATAACTAGCTAATGAACTTCAGAGTTTATTAGGAAGAGAGTAGTGAAGCAAAGTGTACAGGGACAAAGTGCTGCACTCCAGAAAGCCTGCCCCCTGCACTGTTTTCCCTCCCTGTCTGCTCTCTTTGGGGAGAAGAAACAGAACCACCCCAGGCTGAAGTGCATAGGAAAGAGGATGTGGAGTTTAAAAGCAGGTTAAAAAAAATAAAGAGGGGGCTTTAGGAGAGGAAGAGAGCTATATGAGAGTGTGGTCAAGTAAAACCTGGAGATTTAAGTAGAATTCCCATGCCTCTGTTCCCCAGTAAGGGCTTGCAAAGTGCAGGGGCTTTCAAACTCTGTTGTCCTGGCAGGGAGTCTACCAGTTTTAAATGTCAGAATCATAGACCTTCATGTTAGCTTGTGGTGTGGTGTCACTCCTGCTGCTGCTATTTGCCTTTACAGAACATAACCCCATTACTGCCTATTTTTTTGTAGGTCTGGTCCTTGAGATCACAGCTGGATTAAATTCTTGTTGAGAGAAGACATCAGTATACTACATCATGTCCTATATTTTGCACGACATATTCTCTCGTTTATGTGCTGTTTCTACTGTCTATGTGAGCAGTTTAATGCACAGATTTGCAGAGCTTACACTTTAAGTTTACAATAAAAGCCTCCCAAAAAGTCCCAACTTTTCAGCTTCAGGGCAAAGATGCTTTTATCAAAAACAGCCAGCCTCTGAAGTCTGTAGAAGACATACATAAGTGTGTTGTGGAGTAACCAGTGAGACTGTTTACTGAAACACAAGCCTTTGTTTATTGCCTTAGTGGAGTAAGTTAGGTGATGTTTATACTGAAAAGCTGCACTGAACTTCCACAGGGTGCAAGTACATGGGCATGTGTGTGTTTTCTGTAGGAAGAGGCCTTGGCCCAGGCTGTTTTCTGGAGCTCTGAAGTTGCTTGTAGACTCTATTACCAGTTTTTATTGAAGTTCAGAAGGTAGGAGGGTGAGTGCCTAAGGTTCTTACGTGCCACAGCTTTGGTTTCATGAAAACTTTTAGTGTTTTAGCTCTGCAGAGTAATCTGTTCTGCCTTTGAAGATCACACATGGCCTGTGTGTGATCACACATCCCCTTCTCATTGCAGGGAAGTTGGACTAGGTAACCTTTACAGATCCCTTCCAACCCAAACTGTTCCATGCTTGTGTGATTCCAGTCTACACATACCAAACACATCAGGAGCTGAGTGATTACGGTCGTGCATTTCAACATGGGAGGAGTTCAGATGGAGGAAAGGCTGGAAAAACTTCAAAGCTACTTTAAAGGACATTCCCTCTACTTTTCCATTTAAAATTACACTTAATTAATTTAAACATCACTATGCAGCATTGAGACTAGATTCTTTGTTCTTTGGGATTTTTGTTGGATTTTTTTGTTTATAACTTTGAAGTGGGAGGCTCTTTGTAACACCATATCTCAGGCACTTATTGTTTTATAGACACTTGTAGCTTATCTGTAAAACTAAAAATCTTTTTACTAGACAGGAAAGCTCAGTTTTCTTCTATTTTTGTCAGACTTTTTTTTTATTGTTTTAGTTGTGGCAGAGGAGAATGCTTTAACTCCTGCTATAAACAAACATCACTTCTGGGAGAGACTGAGCAGCTCTTATAACTGAAATTTTGCTTACAGCCTGGTACTTCAGGGTTCTCTCACTTCATACAAAGAACCCTAGCACAGTTAGGATGAACATCTGGTTGCTCTCCTGTTGTCCTCAGTGATCCATTGCACTGAAGCTTTCTTCTAGGTAAACAGCTGTATTTAAAAGAACAGCAGTGATTTTATGCTGCCTTTGCTCTAGATTTGTGTCCCCCTAGCTCACAAAGGAAGAAAGTTATTCACAGTAAGTTTTCCTAAAGTTATTTCACTGAATAGTTCAAAATCAACTAAACTTCAATAAATTAGACCTGCATTTATATTGTTACTCTTATTTTTAAGGTGTTATAAGATGGGTTTGGCATCAGAATGGATTATAAAATTGTAGATAATGGAGAAGAGCTGAGAATTTCATATATGTGGCATGTATTCATACCAATACACATTCCACCTATTTCAGGCCAGCAGATCTTGAGTGGCAAATGCAATTTGGAGGGCTTTTTAACTTAATCCAAGGGGTCAGGTACTAAGTATCAGAAAATTAGATTTAACTCTTTGCCATGAGGGAGCCTCAAAATTTGTCTCAGATTTCTCATTTTGCAGCTCAAGGTTTAGGTGAGAAGTAAGGGGTGCTGTCACTGGGGACAGTGAAGTACTGTCTTCAACAGTATTCTTTTCAAAATCATTAAAGGCATATGTTTTTCCTTTGGGGTTTGAAAACACATGCATCTCTTTTGTTACTACCATAGTATTAGAAAATATAACATCTTCAATTAAAAAAATAGAATTATTGCTAGTTTTGGTTAATTACATTTGCTTTAGAGTCAAAGGGAAGATTTTAGGCTGGTTAGAGGTAAGACCAACTCAGAGATACCTGTGCCCAGGGGAGATTTATGCAAAGCTGCTCAAGGGGATGTGGAAGCTGGTGGCAATGAGAACTTGGTGTTTCCATGGGCTAACTTTGCTTCTCACTGCAGGCTGATGAGGCTTTCCAGTGACTCTATGCAGTGAGTGCCTCAGACACATTAGCGAAAAATTTCATGTTTGTTTTGCATTTTTAGGCAAAGTAACAGTGCAGGTCTACCAACACATTGGCACTGAGAAAAATAATTAACTGCTGGTCACCTACTATTCAAGCAACAGTACTTCTGTCTCTTTAAGAAGAGCTTTCTTAATCTGGAGAGCTGTTTTGTGAGTGACCTCCTCAAGAGGAGACAAGAACCCAGTGTATGTGCTCTTCCTTGTGAGCTGGAAATCACTTTAAGTTTGCCAACAATTTGCTTAGCTTCCCTTTTAGAGCAGAGCCAGCTGTTCTTCAGGGTCTCTGGGGCATCAGTATGCTCTCTTAAACTCTCTTTTCTGGCTGGAAAATAGGGGCAGTAGCTAGACCGTTTCCCCTACTAAAAGTTTAACAACCTTAGGTATAATGACATTGCTCAGAGATGTCCGTGGTCATAGCTCGGACCCTGCTTCCCCTTCCTTGAGGCTTCACCAGCCCCGTGCCCAGGCTCAGCTCTTGGAGCTCTTGGCCTGTGTCAGCCCCCCAGCACAGCCCATCCACCCTTTGCTTTTCAGAGGTGGTGCCACTTGAGTGACAATTGGTTCTTCTGTCATGACCCCCATCTCACCCAGGAAAGAGTGGAAGGGATTCTGTTGTCTGATATTAATTGGGAGTTAACGAGGCTTGTTTGAAGCCGGCAATGGAAGTCACAAAGCAGCTGGTGACTGGGAGGGTTGTGAAAAGGGCTGTGCTGAGCCATTAATCAGACCAAAAGAAGAAAACAAGTAATACTGATTTAGGGATTTTTTTTTTCCCCTTCTGTTTTTTAAGTATGAAATTCATGTTTAGGATTAAATTAAACCATTTTAGAAGCGGGATAGAACAGTTTTATGAAAGGTTAAAGATACTTAACAGGAGACAGAGGAAATAAGAGGGAAAAAAGTTTTATTCAGCTTGGTCACTGTCCATGGACTTCATTCCATCTTCTGTTGAAGGATGCATGACCCTGTGCTCCCTGTCTCCTGGAATGACAATTGTTGAGACCAAGCCATCTTCTCCCAAGTGAATACACACATTTAGGCTTGTCCTTCCTCTCCTACTCTCAGCACAGTGAGAAATGAAATATCACACCCTTGAGCTGGGGTGGAATGGAGGGTAATTTCTGCAGGCTCCCATAGCCTGCTCTGTCTGGCATGCCCACCAGCAACAATGCTCAGGAGCTCGAAGACAGAAATTAATGCAAGTGTGTGATATAATAATAAACACAACTGGGCTGTTCAATAGATTCCAGCATCATACTGGCATGAGAACGTGTAGCCACAAGAGTGTTTTAAGCAACCTTAAGTATAATACAATGGATTGGGGTTTTGTCATTTTCACTATGGTGGTTTTTGTTTGTTTGTATTTGGGTTTATTTTTTTTCCCTCCCCAGATGTGACAGGTAAAGTGAGGTTCCTAAAGTGTTTTTCCCACTCTCACCCTGCTTCCCTCAAATATGAGAGTAATTTATGAAAAAAATTGTTTAGAGAGGAATTTCAGAACTAAAATATTCACCTAGTGTCCAGATACTGGATAAAGGAATTTTTCAGTTAGTGGTGTTTGTTTTTGCCTTCAATCAATGTCTTTTTCAAATGGACAGAATCCTCAAAGTGAATCCTGTGATTTTCATGTTTCTGAATTCAAAATATTTGTGGATTTTTTCCCTTTTCAAATGCTTAAATTATTTTAAATAATTCATTCTATAAACATTCCTATCCATATATTGATGTGCCTGATCACGCAATGAAAGTGGCTACAAATTCAGCCAAAGCAAATTAAATTTACCAAAATACTTGTCCCGTTCAGACAGAGACATTGTCTTTCCTTGTTTTCCTGTGCTACTTTTACTGCTTCCATTGTTTGTTACATTTCTGCTGCATTTAGAAGATCCTAACATTTCAATAGGCAAGAAGAAGGTGAATGAGGGATGCTAATGAATGCCTTTATTGGAAAATATGATGTGCATTATTATAGGCTTCTTGTGAATGCAAGTGTTCCAACAGGAGCCCTGGACCTGCCAGTCAGTGGTGCCAACACCTCCTTTTCTTTAGAACATATTTTAATAATTTTTTTGGACTTGAAGTAATGAACTGAATATAATATTCGAGTAGAGATAAGTATCATGATTTTATGTAAATGACATTTCATTTTCACTTCTTTTTTCCTTTCTTAATGAAGACTATTTTCGACTGCTATGCACTAAGCAGGCTCCCTTAGTGAGCTGCAGAGTGACTGCATGCAAGTCTTTCCAGACAAATGTGAAATGTTGATCAGAAATTATCTGTATGAGGCTTGTTTTTTTCCTCCTTACCACTTTTTATTGCCTTGTACTCAATTTTCACTGCCATGTTTGTTTTGGCTGTCTTCATAACCCTGCTGTGACCTCTGTCATCAGGATGGTATATTTTTTCCCTGCCTCGTGTATCTCCTCTGTTTATTTCACAGAACAGAACAAGACCAATGTTGAGCTGAATGTCTATTCACAGCTATGTTTACTGGCAGTATTTTCCCATGACAAAATTTTTGTTTTCTTTTCTCTGGCTTTTAACCAGTTCCTAGTGCATAACAGGACGTAATTTTCTCTCCAGTTACCCTGCTTTCCCCTCCCTGTATTTTTTTTTAATAGTTCTGTCTAGAATTATCTTTAAATATGTGGAAACTGTTTTCAGATATTTCAATAGTGTTTTCCATGAACTTAGGCTTCTAAGGAGGATCTCTGGATCCACTGCACCCAGAAGAAGGAAAAATATATATCCAGTCCAGGATATTTAAGGCAAACACTCTTGGTCATGCCATGCCACATCACAGTCAGACATTTTTCTGGAGTTGCCTCCCAGAGTTGAGGATGAGGAAGACACTTCCCCAGAAGACCAGGGACATGCTCTTTCTGATGTGACAAAATTGCTGCAGTGAGTTGGGTGGTCTGAATTCCTTCCACTGTCAAGGACACCTGCCTCTAAACACTCAAGTTAGCCAAGTTAATTCTACCTAAAGGTTTGACTTGTCTCTGAAACAGGGCTTGCTCCATGTGTTGAAACAACCTCAACTTTTGTAGGACAAGGCAGGAAAGCCCTGAAAATGTTGATGCAGCAGTTCTCTTGCTCTTATCTGATAGTCCTGCAGTGCAGCAGGAGGTTACAGAAGTTTCTTCTGCTTGGGGGCTGTCTGCCTAGGGATCTTCTGTAATCAGGATCATTCAGCCATGAAAGGGTCACTCAGAAAAATTCTACTGAGTTGTCTTTTATGTTTTTATAGCCAGAGACACCATCCTTACCCTTATTAGCAAACATCACCTGTGACCTTATATGAAAATATTTAGGGATTGAAGTGATATTCAGACTCTTGCCTGCATTATGCAGAAGTGTGCTGGAAAATGGAGAGAATGGAGCTGCTTCATTAGGTGAAAGCTGTGGACTTTGTGTAGGGAACAGATCTTACAAGGGTGTGGCTGTGAGTATATCTGATACCTGGGTGTTGCAGCAGCTTTCAGGCAAGAGGAATTTAGGTTCAGTGTAAAACCCTGACTGAAATGGAAAACAAAGTAGGTGGGACCTAGGATCATGCCTCTAGTTTGCCAGGGCTGTGAGTGTTTAAGTAACAAGGCAAAGTACCTTCCTTGTTTTGTGAACCTTTTAAAAGGGTCTGGTTGTTGCAGTCTGCAGTAAAGGAAGTACATGGCTGTCTTGTTTTCCATCTATTCCTTGATAAATCTTATCAAACAGCATTTGACATATGTGGGACTCAGCAAGAAAACTTCAGATATTTTTTGGTTTTCTGCTGCCACTTGTGTACCAGGGAAGTGGCACATTGACACTGAGTGACAGATGAACTTGCCTATAGCAAAATGCAGCTGCTCACAGATATGCAGAAATGAGACAGCAGTATAAGTGGCCTGTTAGGAGAAAGCACCAGGAATGTTCAAGGAATTTTGGAGTTATCTGACCTATGTAACTGGAATATTGGATTCTTGTTTTTAATGAGTGGTTTGCTTGGCCCACCTGAAAGGTTTTCTAGGTGATAAAATAATTGAACACCAGTTTTCTACAGGTATACTGCAAGTATATTAAGAAATGGTCTATCATAACTGAAATAGTACTGAATGCCTGTAGCATTCTTTTATAAACCAACTCTGTGGTTTTCATTGATTTATTTTTGATAGTTATGATGCATTCAGTCGTAACACATCTCATACAGCTGGCATAATTCAACCATATAATAGTAAGTTTCATGAAAACTGAAAATATTTAAAATACTCTGTATAATAAAATGTTGTGAGTTACTGGTTAATTTAAAGGCTGGAGAATAACAGTGTGAATATAAGTTTATTTTCTAAGTGGATATTATTATTTATTGTCTCTTGTAACAAAAGGCAAGTCTGTTTTCAATTTAATGGACCCTAACAGAAGACTCTGAAATGTCAGCCCCTAATGAATTTAGCATTATAAGTTCAGCTACTATTTTTTGACAGTATGGACTCTAACCCAATATCTTATTCTCCTAGGGGAAAGAAAGGAAAAAGACTTGAACCACAAGAAATTCAATCTACCCTACACTGAGGAACTCTACCAAATCAAGCAGCTCCCTCACAGGACTGCTATTGATTTGTCCAGATTTCATCCAGCAGCTCTGTCAGTGCTGTGTCTTCACATTCTTAATTGTGGTGGTATTTCTGTTTGGATAGCTAAAGTTAGTCTTCATGGATACCTAGAAAGCAAAGGGAACCATGTTTTTGCACCGAAAGAAAACCTTCTGTGATCAGAGAACTGGACAGGCAGAAACTGCCCAAATAATTGCCTCCATGGGGCATCAGGTGCACACATGGAAAGAGTTGGGTGAGAGAGAGGTTCTTTTAATGCCCTGATGAATCAGCCATGGTTATGAGGAGATAGTTCTTCAGACGTGCTGTCAGAGTGAAGCATAATATTCTTCAACTTCTGGTATTTGTTATGTCCTAGTAAATATTCTGGTAAAGATACAAGGCACTTTTTTAACAGCTTAATATCTCTTTCTGCTTTATTCCTCTGTTTTTTGAAATGGAGCTACTTGTCATGTGAGTTAATTAATTTTTAAAGTCTTAGCCAGTTGTAGCTTCATATCTCACTTTGAAACTAAATTCGATTATAAAAGTGCTGTTTCAAACTTACAAGTCTGAATTTTTCCATCTCCTTTCCCTCCGCCTTTAAGTGCCACAGCTGCTGTATGGATTGCTATATGGATCTCTTCAGTTCTTTGTGATGGCTTCTGAGACAAAAATTATTTTTGAACTAAAAATAACAGGAAATTTTGCTTAAGCTAATGCTTCTATCTATTGCTAAGTCAAAGACGTTGCAACCTTTATTTCAGCTTTATCTGTACATGTCTTTCTTAAACTCTTGCCCAATTTCTGTCTGAAGAAAATAAATTGTAATTGAGCAAACTTGTTTATGAGTTTTTGAGGCTAAATATTTTCAGAGCCTTGTTTTGTTGATTTAAATAGGCTTTTTTGAACAGTGGCCTGCTTAAAATAACATTTACTGTTGAGAATCATTTATCATTTGACTTGGCAAGTGAAAACGTGCGTTGCACTTTCGAGCACGTCTCCATTTGGTTTCTTGCACTTCCGACCTTCTTTTGAAACCACATTCAGATTTAGCACAGCATGAGAGCAGGACAGTGGCACATTCAAGGGTGATGGGCCCTGACACCCGGGGGAGTTGCTTCTGCACACTGAATTTCCCAGTTAGTGTGTGAATAAGATGATAGCCAGGGACAGCCACAGCCTTCAGCTGCTGCCTTCCCCCTCTGTGTTTGGAACTGTTTGCCCTCCAAAGTTATTGAGGATGCAAACTGTGCTTCACTGCTTTCCTGTGCAGAATTCAGCACTCTCAAAGCGCTGCTGTGATGCTGCTGGTGGCAGTGCTGTGTTGTCACCTGGCACCAGTGCAGACAGCTCTCAGCTTGATCCAAGGTGAAGGCTCCTGCCTGCTCGAGGAGGAGGGCAGGACTGACCTTGTACCTGCAGGCTGTTTATTGCACACAGACCTGTTACCCACAGTCAAATCTGTGGCTGCAGCAGTGCTTTCCTTAGGACTGCCTTTAAGGCAAGAAGGATATTCCCTCACATCCTGGAATGAGATTTAACAGCCAGATGTACTAAAATTTGAAATACCTCAATTTAAAGACACATTAAAACCCGGGCGGGTTTTTTAGTATTTTAAGTAAACAAACAAATATATTCCTTGGCATGATGAACATCCATTGTAGCACTCGATTTTAAACATTAGCAGTTATCAAAATTGACTTCTGTAACAGACCATCTGTAAGTCAGAAATAATTAAAAAGTTAAAGAGATATCTGTTGTTTGAAATGGGGAACATTCTTGGTTAGCAAAGCCTACAGGAGAAAAGTATCAAAAATACTGTTTGCTTTCTGTGAGAACTGACTCATCAGTTTATTACCTCTGAATTTACTTATTCATTCAGTATCACATTTTTCTTCAAGACTGTTTTATCTTTGGGGTTTTTTCTGCTCTCTAAGAGAGGTCTGTGTCATTTCTCATTCAGCATTCTGAGAATTGTCCTGTGGGAACCTGAAATTTCAGCTTCTTTACAATTCTGTTGTAATATGAAAATTTGAAATTCAGCATCAGATGCAAAATCTCACAGAGATGTTTTTTCAGGTGACCTCTGCCTTTTGGTAGCATTCGAGTCTTGTCCAGATATTAAATGGGAATGATAATGGTGGAAACTTCATCTCATTGAGATGGAACAGCTCTAAATGCCATTTGGACTCTACCAGACTACTAAAAGTAGCAGCAGGTGCCTCTTATTTGTGTTTTAAAGCAAAAGAGCAGTGAGTGATTTGTCTGGAGGGCCTGGTTATCTTTGTGTAGGTGTGTTAGAACAATGCCCTGGGTCCAGCTCTGCTTGGCTCCTGGATCAGAGCAGTTATGAGCCCAGAGCAGAGTCCAAGACAAAATGTAATCCCTGAGAGAACTGAGGGAGCTGTAAAAAGGAGAAGACCAGCACAGAGCTTGGGCTTGAGGCTCTTAGACAGGGCCTGAAGTTTTAAGAAATAGAAATTTTGCACATCAACGCTTGTCGCTTAATTGTTACCGATTAAAATAGATATTCCAAAATAAAATACCACTTAATGTTCTTCTTTGGGTTAATGGTTTGGTAATTAAAGAAGTGACTTAAGGAGTCTCAAAGAAGTTCCAGATTTCTGACAAGTTTTGGAAATGTCTCAATTTCTCGTTTTCCCAGACGTTAGCATTTGGTGATAAAACCAGGGAAAGAAAGGGTGGTAACTTTGCTGACATCAGCATATGGATAATTTTTTTTTTTGAGTATTCTGAGTTACCTTTGGAACACTGTCTTATTTTTCTCACCTTTGCAAACTGGAAAGTGGAGTAGATTGAATTGGTGTTGGAATACTTGCAGAAACTATGATTTTTCACCATTTATTAATTTCAAATGCAAAAATAATAATTTGTCTTGGAATGGAATGATTTACTTAAGGTCAAACTAATGCTCTGAATTGTTAAAAATTTTTATTTTATTTTTCTGTGAACATAACAACCTTAAATTCATTTCTGACAGCTGTAAAAATGCTTATGTTTTCTATTCCCCATGCCAAGACTCAGATATGAAAAGAAAACTTTCCAGTAGTGTTCTTTGCACTGAGAGAAACCTATTCTCCCAATGCTGATTCGCAGTTTATTTTTCAAATCCTCTGGGAAGCCTTGGAATTTCCTTGTTCTCTCTATTAAAATATTTAAATTCACCTGTAAAACTATTTTTTTACAAAAGAAAAGTATTCCTGTTCAGATCCAAGACTCAAAGTCCTGTAACAAATAATAGATGTTGCTTAGCAGCCTTAATAGGCTTTTGCAATCAAGCTGCCAAAAAAGAAAAAAATCATTTGTGTGAGACTTCTGGAGCATGAGGACAACAAAAAAAGTATAAAATTGCTTATTTTCAGTAAACTAATGCACTTTAAGGATCTGAAAGTGAGTTTACCACTTTTCCTATTAAATTGTGCAAATATTTTGGTCTCTTCAAGTATTTAGCTTGCTAAGTGATGTCTGAATTTGGCTTGTTCTGAACCAAAGTCTTTTTGCTTCTTGTGAGATCACAGAAATTGATTCATTTAAGTAGAATAGTTGTCATATTCTTTTCTCTGTCTAAACCCTAATTTCAATTTCTTCCATGAGTGTTCATTTTATTTTAGGAAAAATTTATCATCTAAGATGATGAAAGCTGCAATTTTCTCTGCAAGCTGTCAAACAACAGTTCTATTATCCTGTCATTTGCACATGAATAAAATGTCTGTTAGAACTAATAATAAATTTGCCTTCATTTTCATGTAGCTGGTGGTTTCTTGCTATCTCAAGGAAGACTGCAGAATACTACAGGAAGTGCAACTGAGCAGGCAGTGATAATGTCATTTTAGCCCATCTTCAGTTATGTGGGAGCCCCATCACTATCTGGAAATGTTTGTTAATGTATGTGAAGTATGGGAAATTAAGGTCTGCCCCAGCTGAAATAATGTTTATTTAACTACTATGAATTAAGTGTGATAATATGTGAGTTTGAGTACGTGAACTCCTGTGGACTGCTGGGTGAATAAACAAACAATGTGACAGAGGCTTCACAGTAAGTTTATCCCTGCTATTTGATTTTTGTTCTGTTGACTTTTTTTCTCTTCTTCTTGCTGTGAATATTCCTAAAAGACAGGATTTTTTTTTTTTATGTTCCCTTAAATGCTTGAGAGAGATAGCCA
This sequence comes from Rhipidura dahli, assembly GCA_013399225.1. Lineage (NCBI taxonomy): Eukaryota > Metazoa > Chordata > Aves > Passeriformes > Rhipiduridae > Rhipidura > Rhipidura dahli. The sequence goes on along the minus strand of VXAC01006823.1, from coordinate 3,010,951 downwards.
TGTGAGCATGCCCAGTGTAAATACATAAATATTTCCATTTCAGATTCTCTTTTGGGTTTGGGAATGAGATTAGTCAAAGGGAGGGGGGGAGAAGGGAGAGCATGCAGTCAGAAAAGATTAAATGCTCTTTGATCACAAGCAGCAGGATTGCTCTTCCCTTGCTGTATCCCGCAGCTCTGACTTTAAAGTCCTAGAGCTGAGAAACACACAGCTTCCACTTCTCTTTCTCCAGCAGCAGCTGTTGCTGCCTGAAACGTGGAGGTCTGGATTTACAGGGAGGTTTGGAGCAGGACTGCCTTGCCAGGGCACAGGCTGCCATCTGGGAGCAAGAACATGGCCTCCACAGCCCTGCACTGGTACCTGGTCTTTGGGGGGACCACAGCCAAAATTAGGACTGCAAAAAGTGACCCTGTGATGTCCCACCTTGTCATGGAATTTATGTTTTGAGAGAGTTTTATAAAAAGCTGTAAAAACTTACAAATGACTGAACTGTCTTGCACAATTCTCCAGCTGGTGGCTTTTTGTGTAGTGTGTCCCTGGACTCATGCAGACCCTTGGCATTTGGGGAATGCCAGCAGATATTTTTACTCCCTACACAGTAGATGGCATAGCTGGGTGCCTCAGAACAGACAGGAGGCATCCTGGCCAGGCTATGGGAAACACTAAAGTCAGGGATACATCCTGAGCTGGGTCCCTGAGACAGCTAATTTATCTGTGCCTCCACTTGTAATTCATGGCCCCAAGAAAGGAGCTAAAACTTTCCTTTGAGAAATAAAATAGGATAAACTTTGAAACTGGTGATTGCATTATTTTTTTCTCCAGTGTCTGGAGTAGTCAATAGAAGCCATCCATAACTCCTCCCTGATGTATTGCCTTGGACTGGCTTGTAGGTGGCACTCCTTTGGATCCAAATTGATTACCTGTCTCTGTACTACTATAATCTCAGCTGCATGGGAACTGCACAGAATCTCTACCCAAACATTTATGGAAGTCTCCTGGAAGGCAGGAAATCTCTCTTTGTGCAGATCTTGACTAAATCCTCAGTCAGAGCTCTGGCTTCTAAGTGAATATGAGCGGAGAGATGGGCAGGGGAGAGCAGGACAGGGAAGGACTGACATGAATGCTGTGTCACTGGGTCACACTGGGTCAGGCCAAAGGACTGTCTGGGCAAGGATCCCTGTCTCAGAGCATCCCAGTCACCACCCCAAACCCATGTGACAACTCACTTTCTGACAGCTCTGCTAATCCATCTTCTAAGCGATGTGTAAATGATACAGCTCCAAACACGAGGCTGCCTTGGGCCAGCAGCAGAACAACTGGGAGGACAGAGCAACATCTGCTGAGATTTTACTGTTCTGTATCATCACTGTGTTTTACAGGAGGGAAAGAATGTGAACCTACCTCTGAGCTTCCTATACTGACAAGAAAAATTTACATCAGGCAACCAGAGACAGAGCAGCCTTTGCCATCCAAGGAGAGTTTCATGGAATTCATCAAACTATACTCAGTACATGGGCAATGGTCAAATTAATGTTTAATATAAAGGATCTAAAAGAACTCTGCCCTCACCCACCTTGTGAAATACTGTAATTTCTGCTGTGTTTTAAGTTACTGCTCAATGTTGCAAGTACACATACACTTTGAAAAAATTATTTCAAGTCTCCAGTGAATATAGAAATTGGTGGGGCATGCATGACAGAGACAAAGGTTTCAATTACTTCCATTTCATTAATATTTTTCTTAAATTTGCATCTCCTCTTTATTTTTTTCTTATTGCAAGCATGAAAAGGAATCCCAGGCAGAGTTCAGATTTCTGAGATGCATTGGTATATCCTTCAGCCCTCATTGTCTTCAATCTCTTTTTAAACACTTCTAGTACAGCAAGCAGAGATGCTCGATTAGAAATGTGGATCTTGGGTCGTTTAGAGAAATGCAGAGTTAAACTGTCAGTCATGAATAAAATTTTGGGTTTTTTATAATAACAGAAGAAGTTGCAAAGCCTTTTGATCTGTATAGCTCATTTAGGACATAGAAATGGTACAGATTGAAGAAACAATAAGTCAATAAAAACAATAAGAAAATGGTCAGATTTTCTCCTGTGGCAAAAACTATCAAACTTTTAAGTGTGAAATTAAGTTTTGTCTTTTGATTATAATAAAGGAGCAGTGGAGTGTCAAGGCTGTGCCTATGTGCACAACCAGCACACTTCAGTCATGGACCCCTTGGCTGGATCCAGAACTCTGGGGTTCCTCACAAGCACAGGTGAGATAACAGCTGGTTTGAGACAAGGAACTGGCTTGGAACAGGGTAGTTGACTGCCCAGATAGACACCTTTTCAGCAAAATATTTGATTAATTGGTGCAAGAACTGCTCTCCAGGTGGGAAAGTCAGAATGACCTGAAGAGTCCTTCCAGGCAGCTCCTGCTGTTCCTAGGTCAATTCTTGTGCTTGACCATTTAACATCCCAGGTGGCCAACTCTGCTTTTCCTCCCACAGGCTCCACTATAGGTTCCTGTTGCAAAATTAAGCACATATATAGGTCAGATGCTCCTACATGGCCAGTAGAAACTCTTACAGATGCAAAAATGGCCAAGTAGAACAAACTGGCTTTGCCTGTAGTTACAGTGATCTGTAGCAATGGGTCCACCATGGGCTGGAGTGCTCGTGTAGGACCATGGGTTAGCAGAATTCAAGAAAACAGTGGTTCAGGGAGTCTCACAAAATCTAGTCAAAGATCCCTGCAAGAGCTTCCTGGTGCCATCTGGACAGCAACGGGACACCCTGTTCAAGAGTTCAATCCCACTCCTCAGTTTTCTACTGTGGCAACATCCCTGGAGGCTGGTTAGGATTTTTTAACAAACACTCTGTCCCTGACTGCCTAAGTAATAGGAACTCCCAGGCCTTTTAAATGTGCTGTCCATATAGTCCTGAGCTCTAGATTAGTCTCTGTGCCTTGATGAATGTTTCACAGTCCTGGCTTGAGCTGAAATTTAGAGGTTCTGAGCTCAGTAGTGACTCCTGTAGGTTGCCTGGAAGTAAAGAACTCTGATTCTGTGAAAACTTTCTGACTTCATCTTTAGCCAGTGATAGTAAAATTTTTTCATCAGAAAAATTCCAAATGTTTCCAATCACAATAGAAATGAAACTAGAATCTCTTCCAATTTCTCCATCAAGTGTTGTCAGACATAACATGTTCACACAAAAATGTCAACTTCTTTTAGCCGTCACGATATATCTCAAAAATCATTTGAAACTGGGTATTTGATGGAAAACTTGGAGTTAGAAAATCATGAACAACTTAGAGGCAACAGTAGAAGAAGCTTCAAAGAATAGAATTATTTGACTTTATTACTTACTGACAGTTTAGGTGTGTGTCTGTTTCATTTTAGTTGTTCATATTCAGATTTGTATGACACCCACTTACTGGAATATTCTAATTACCAGAATAAGAAGTTGAATTTTGCTTGCTGGATCAGTTGATCTAAATTCCATTCCCTCACCCCTTGGTCTGGGTTAAAAAGGACACAAAAAGCAGAGGTGGTGTCTCATGTCTTAGCTGCATTCTTTTATTTATTCTTTTTTCAGTAGGAAAGATAAAATTGCTTGCATGCAGTGTGCTTCAGCAACTTGTATGACAAAGGTAAATACATATATGACAACTACTGATGTTCACTAGAAAAAATATTGTATAATAATTTCTTGAAGTATACTTATCTATTTCGATATTAACCAGTGTACTAGTTTGAAAGCAAACCAGTGAGAGACTCGAAATCAGAACTACAATTTAATTAGGAAATGAAAAATAGATGCAGTAGTACAGGAACACTGACAGAGTCAGGATACAGCCTGACACTCTGTTGGTCAGGGTGGTGGTAGTAGTCTGAATAAATGGGGGCTGCACTCCTCCTGAAGTGATTGATGTGGTTTTGTTGAAGCAGTGATCCTGCAAAGGGTCTGATCTTCCTCTGAAGGTGCAGCAGTGGTTATGTAGCTCTTGTCCTCTGGCAATCCAGCAGGTAAGGGCTGAGTGTGGTGTTCCAAATTTCAGATTATATTCAGGGAGGAATGCTTGGTTCCTCCCCCTGGGCAGAGCATCTCACAATGGGATGCAGTAATTTTGAGTCACACAGTGAGGCTGGATGGCCTTTTAGCAGAAAAATATCTCACTGGAGGGAGTTATCAGGGATGAGTCATGGAAGAGATAAAGAACACCCCACCTGCCCCACCTGGTTTTAACAGATGGTGATAGAATAAATATTTTTGGTTACATCTTACAGTGTAACCTGAGACAACCAGAAATTAAAGAATTTCCACAATTATTTTTTTCACTGCTGGAGAATGGAGGTTGTATAAATAGTTACATTTTGTTTTGTTTTCCCAGTTCTGTTTCCCATAGAGAAGCAGAGTTTCAAGGAGTTTGATATAGGTTTCATTAATAATTGGTTGAACTATTTATTTGTGTTACAACAAAATGATTAGGTGGCTATAATATAGATACAATTCTTTTTCCAAGAAATGTTTATGCTGTTCAATTTCTATTTGTTCCTTTTGTTTAGTTCTTTGTGTAAATAAAGTTAGCAACTAACACATACAAGACACAATCTCCCTCTCTGCTATGTTCATTGTTTTTTCAATAGGAACTCAGACTATAAATTCCCTTCAGACCTTGGCAGAAACTTCAAGCTCTAAACCCTCCAATTATTGTTTAATATTATTCCCAAAGGGAAGAGTAAGGCCACAAGAGGCTTTGCATTCTCCTGCTCCCTCTGTCCTTGAGCTGGTTCTGGTGCCAAAATTGTATTTGTGTGTTTTGGTAGGAATAAATATTATCCATTAAATAACTGGTGCAAAAGAACTTCTGCCACTGAAAGTACTGGATTATTCGTTCATCATCCATTCATTCCAGCATTGTTGTTTGGTCTTTTCTGGCTTTGAACACATAAAACTTGTCACAGTTCAACTTTAGGAAGAAGAAGTAGAACTGTTATATTGGATTGTGAAGATGAAAAATCTCCTGTCTAAAACTTCAGAAATCAAAGTCCATTTCTTGTTTCCACAAAGTCAGCAGTTCTGTCACTATAACTGCCAGAGATAAATTCCATTCAGGTCTGAAGAGAAAGTGCTGTACAGCTCAGTGTGCCTGTCTAAGGGGACAACTTGTCTCAAATAATTTGCTCAACTGCAGGCTTTGTGTGAGACTTTGAGTAAATGAGCTTTGCTTCTAAAAAAATGAATGGTAATAAAAGCCTTTCTGTACCTTTTATGTTCTAAGCTGTAGGATGCAGAGCTTGTTAAGACACAAAACATGATCTTTCTGTAAGTCCTGTATACATCTTAAAGACTAGGAAACAAGAGAGGGTGAGTGTCCATCTGAGCTACAGCCTTGGAATTTGCCCTCTGTCTACTTGTTTTCCTGGCTTTGGTGATGAATCCAAATTGGGACACTGTGAGATGCTGCTCTCCAATTCCCTCTGCATGTTGACTCAAGCAATGTTGCTCCCAAGTTTATAACTCTCCAGGGGTTATGATTTTCTGAGAGCCTGGGTTTATTGTGCCTGTGTCCAGTGGTGATAGAGCCTGATGAATGGAAAACTAAGAGGGTCATGAACTTTTTTAGCTGTTTCCTTTTATATGAATGTGTTAAACTATGACTAGGCCATATTCTTGAAATGAAAGATAGGTGAGATCTTAGGGAAAGGTTTGTTTTTATCTATCTCCATTTTCTGTCATTTTAGTCTGACAGCTTTTGTCATAGTTCAGTAAGAAAAAAAAGGGTGAACAAAGTGTGCTTTTTCATTTAAATTTGCTTTCTTTTTTGTACATCAGCAGTTGTGGCTTTGTTTCTTTAAAAGAAGCCTGAGAATAGTATTTTAGATTGCAAGGTGGTAATTTATTTCTATCCTAAAATTTGGGTTACACTTATCTTGCTTCTGAGTAATAGCTCTACAATTCTACATTGATACACAAAATGAGGTTTGCTTTAAGCCAGTATTTTTCAGGGCTTTTCATGGCTGACAATAAAGCAGATGTATATACACCTAAATTGTTCCCTACCTGTAAAGCTTCCAAATCTGAGTTGCCAGTGCAATGTGAGAAAGGACAAGGTTGTAACCATTTCACTGCTCTGTTTGCCACTGCTTGTTTTGGCTTCCCCTGCTCCAAGCTATGGGGTGCTACCACACTCTTTCCAATTGTCAGAAAGATTGTCAAACCTTGCCCCGTGCCAGCTTAGCCCACTTAACCTGCAGAAACATTATCTGTGTTTTTCTGCTGGGCTGCTGAGCTGAGTCTGTTCATAGAGGTTTCCAGCAGCTGCCAGATATGTCAGGTTAAGTTAGGACTGAGCATGACTGACAAGGTGGAAAGTAAAAAACCAGAAAGATAAGAAGAGAAAAGTCAGAAATACCTCTTGACTCCTATTTTTGAGGGTGATTGACTGTCTTGTCTTGTACTGGGGCATAGCCCCAGTAAGGGGAATCTGCAGACTCAAGCATTAGACCATGAACTCTCATCTTCCATAGTTCACAAAACTATGGAAAGGGAAGCCTGTTGTAGTAGGTTATTTGGGAAAATAATGACTAGTTTCAGTGCTCTGGAATTCCTCAGAGGGACAAATCTCCCCTCATTGAGTACTTCATGCAACTGGAACAATCAGCCTCAAGGCATTAGGCCATGCAATATTTTCCCTAAAGCTTTGTTCTTTAGTCTTTCCCCTGAAGTTATGTTCTTTGGCCTCTCCCTCTCTTGCCATTGCCACTTCTGGTGGGGAAATTCTCCTGGGCCTTTTAGGACAGCTGGACTCTACTGACCACTCTGAGTCAGAGAATCTGGCAATTTATTGTTAACCTCCTCCCTTGTCATGTAAGAGGTACAGAGTTTGCTGTTTCACATGCTAAAAATGATAGTCCACTTGTACTTTTAAACTTGTCCCTTGGTGCTTTTGTAGACAAGGGAGCCATGATAATTTTACTATTTTTCCACAGTACTTTAAAAAAATATATATGATGAAATTTCTCCTGGTTCCCACCCTCCCAGTTTTCAAAATATTAAAACTGAAGAGCTTTAACTGCATGACACAAGTTAAAATTCACAGCAGCTGCAGGGGATAATCTGAACAAGAGTGTAACTTCTTCCCAGTATCTTTGAAGCAGTGCTTTTACAACCTCCTTTTTTTAATACCACTTGAGTGGATTAAAAAAAAAAGAAATGGATTGCACAATTAGCTGCAAAAGATGCAAGTATTTTACTATTGTAGTAATAATACTGTGATGAAGACCCTGCTCTCACCAGGCCCCTAGCCGTGCTTCTGAAATGTTGTTGGCTTTTTCTTTTTGTCTCTCCCGCAGCTGAAGGCCAAATTTATAGGCAGAAAATAAATGTTGTATTTTTTAATTGAGAAAGGAGTTTGTTGCATGAAATGGCACAAGCACAGCCATATTTAATAAAGGCCATATTTATCAAAGGCCTTGTATGAGCAATCACAGTGGCTTTTTTGTTTGTTTCTCAATATATTCCCTTTTTTTTACAACATGCTCTGAATCGCCAGCTTATTTGATCTTTTGTTGCCTTTGTTTCTTTTCTATCACCTTGTTACTTCCAGAGCTTCACAATGTACTCATGTGCCTGTGTGCATGTGCAGGAATTTTTTATGTGTATACATAAAATGCTGCCTTAAACTGAAACAGTAACATTAAAATCCCTCTGCTCTGGAATGGTGTCATTCCTGTTCACTGCAGCTCCTATAAAAACATGGAGTGCCCATTTCTGGCATGTCTCCAACATCTCCATTCTTCTCCTCTGCCAGCTCTTAAGATTTGGCCTTTTGCTGCATCCTGTGCTTGGGGTGGAATTCCAAAACTTTTCGGGTCCCTATTTTGCAACTTAAACTTCTAACCTTTGATTTAATTTCTATTTCCTGAGTAATGTGATGTATGAGCAATTCCCAAGCATTATCCAAAATACAGCGACAGCAAGTACTGTTACAATGTTATGTTCTGATTTCTGTCTTCTTAAATAAAATGTTTTAACAATCTTCTGCCCTTTAGTTCAGAAGGTCATCTAATGTTTTTGGTTACTGTATTGAGGAATTGAAGATTGGTCCACCGTAAAAGTGAACATAATTTATAAAATGCAGAGGTATGTGGAAGAACAGTTAATAATTTGAAACAGTTGGAGAGGAGAAGTGTGAAGGTGGCTTTGTCCTGTGTAGGTCAGGTGTTCAGTGCTGCCTGGGACAGGGCTTGTGTGGAGGGTGACAGTGACAAACAAACACAGAGTAAGCAGAGCCAGTTATGAGCATATGCATGGGGACCATAACAGAAAGTGGATGGACTTAAACATGAAATTGACTCAAATATTTTACCATTGTCTTCATATACAATCAGAGAAGAGAGGGAGAAGTAAGATTCTGCCTTGCTTGTGTTGCTGCCACTGTTCCATAGGCAGCATCGAGCTCTGAGTGCATTGGTCCATCTTCATGAGCTGGTTTCAAGTGCTGTGGGAGGAGTAACAAAATCACAGGGAGACAAGCTGACCCACACAGCCAGAGACAACCTACACAGCAGGCTCCACAACCCTGAATCAGGGATCAGATTCCTTTCAAATAATAAAAGACAGGTAGCCTTCTCAGGGTGGGAATGAGGAAATTCAGGATCCTGATCAGAGAGATGGTTATTGCAGCTCTGCAGTTGGTACAGACAGGTCTGTGTCTCACTGGGACTGCCTCTACGAGAGGATGGGAGAAGTAAATGGCATTTGGTACAGCTGAAATGGATTTACCAAGGGCAAGCCATGCTTGACCAGACTGCTCTCTGTGATAAAATCACTGGCTCTGTGATGAGGGGAGAGCAGTGGATGTCACTTACCTGCACTTCAGTAATGTTTTTAGCAGTGTCCCCCATGATATTTTTGTGTCAAAGCTGGAATATCAATTCTGGATATTTAGATCACCAGGTGTGTTGATAACTTATTGAAGAGTTGGGCTCAGAGGGTGGTATTTAGGGAACTGGGCTCAGCTTGCCCAGTAAAGTTGCACAATTTCTGTCCTAGAAGGTTTTTGTGCCGTACCTGGGCATGGCACTGTTCTAATTTCTGTTCTAATTTCTGTTCTAATTTCTGTTCTAATTTCATTGGTGATCATGCTAAGAGCAGGAGACTGGGCTAGAGACATCCTGAGGTCCCTTCAGCCCTGAGTTATCCTATGAGTCTCTTACTCTAATGTTTGTGCACACAGTGATCGTCCAGTTGGCCACACCAGAGCTGGCCTCAAGCTGACAGTGGGAGAACATGTGGTGATGACCTGACATGATAATTCTGTAGTGGCAACTTTCCTGTCAAAATATTGTTTACAAGCTTATTGTAAAAAAACATGGGTTCACATCACATTGTGTTTTCTGTCACACAAGAAAAAGGCTTTGATTTAGTGGTGTTAATGGCAACTGTAACACAGTACACCCACTTGCCAACATAAGGTTTCCAAGTTGCCTGTCCTTAGCATATTTCATGCTGGTTATGTCTTGGACTGCATTGCCTCTTGCATCCCACCTTTTATGGGAGGGTTTTACACTTGGGTAGTTAGATTCCTGCAGCTTTCAAAACATGCCCAAGGGCTGAACAAGAGCAAATTGGTCTTGATGCTGAATATTTTTCTACAGACAGGTAGGAAATCATATGTTTTTCTTATTTTTTAATCCCATTTTATTCCCAAGGATGTGTTCTGACCATGAAACATGGGGGTTCAATTTTGTTTTCTAGCTACAGTAAATTTACTAAAAGGAAGGAGAGAGACCCTTTTGCTACAGTCTTCAGGTTGTCTTCAGTGAGAGATACAGCTTTGAATGTCTGAAAAAGATGGAATTTATTCACCAAAATATGTTTGGGTTCATGCCTTCTGGGGGAAGGCTGACATATTCCTTGGATAACTTAAAATTACTAGCAGAACATTTGCCAAATTCTGTTCTTGGGATAAAATGTGGAGAAACTTCTGGCAGGGTATCCTGAAACAGTCCCAAGGGAGTACCTGAGCCATGGGCCAAGGTACATGCACTGTACAGAACTGAATGGCAAACTCTTACCTAGCCTGAAAATACAGCTGTGTTTGCACCTGGGTGTCCTCATGAGCTGTTTGCTGCCTTAGGGAACTTGCCCTTTCATGGATCTAGCCCCAGCTATTTTGTTCCTGAGAAGACTACTACAGGAAAATGATTTTGAGTATCTTGAGCCCCTGATGATGCATGTAGACAAGACTTTCTTCTTGCCATTGTGGTGAAGGAGTGAAAAGTTTGATCCAGGTGTCCACAAGGCTGAAGAAAGCCATAACCCCCAGCTACTATCTGTTTTCCATTGTCTCATCCTTGCATTCTTAGACCTTGAGGGCAGACAAAAGTTAGGACATGGATTTTGTAGCATGTTAGTTCATCTGTTCAAGCTCCCCCTCATAAACTTTGGTGATTTTGCATTTATTCTGCACTTACCTTAGCACAAGGTGAGCTACCTTGTTTTGTGTTATTTTTCATGTTAAGCCTATCTGCATTGAGTGCTAAAGCAGAAACTAAAGGTCTTTGTAAATTCACATTTTCTTTGTGTATAGTTATATCCTTGCATATCCCATCTATACAAAAGCCTTGGCTCTTAATGGAAATGTATGTTGCTGTTACCAGAATTCAGTCCTTGCTAGCTGAGAACAAAACTCAGTATGAAAACATAATCTTTATTTTCTTTCTTCTTGAAGTTAAGTTCTGATGTTGGACATCTTGGCAAATTTTCTGGTCCTATTCCCTCAGCAGTTCTGCACATGACTTTGGTTGAGTAAGAATGCAAATCTTCAGAATATTCATTCCAACCAGAAGATGAGGTGCAAAACCCATCTTTTTTTCTTTCCCTCTCCCCTCCATAAAAAGTAAGGGTAATGTGAGGCTATCTCAGCCTATATTCTTCTTTAGATCTTGAATCATACCCAGAAATGTGTCTGTTTTTTCCACATCTAAGTTACGGATCCTGAGGCTTGCTATAATGGTGCTATCAATCTCTCCTGTGACAACACGGAGGAGGAAAAAAACTGCCTTTTGTCTTTTTGAGCTTTTATAAATTAGATTTCTTTTTCTGGTTTTTTGTTTTGTTTTGTTTTGTTTTTTTCCCATGGATTAGTCTTGAATTAATTTCTGTGGCAATCAAAAAATCAGCTTTTCTTCTGGAATTCTCTCTCACATTTTACATCCTCAAAGGCCAAAGGGTTGATAAGCTCAACTTGTTTGACCTGGTCATTGCTCCAGGTCACTGTTTCCTCAACACTCCAGAACTTCATTTTAACTCAATCCCTTCCTTCCTTAGGAAGTTCCATTATATGCTATAAACTGAAACTTCATGCAGAAGTTCTCAGCTTGTCTTTAACAGGATGACTGCTGATTCAGGCCTAAGAAAAGCTCATGTGCTTGCAAGTGTGTCTTTGTTTGTTTGTTTGTTTATTTTATCACCCCGGCAATGTTGGTTGGTTTAACAACAGAGGTTTTTTTTCCCTCCTATGAGGTTTTTCTCTCTTGTGGCATTAGACTATTATAGCTAGGACAATGCTTAAGTAGCAGTATTGACTCCAGGATCAGCAGCAGCTTTGAGAACTGAGTGGATAGCCAAGTGATGTAGCAAACAGGTACTTTGTGCTTCAGAGAAACTGGGAAACCAACATCCTTCCTAACTCATGCAATGAAAAATATCTGCAGAACTTAAGAGACATTTTAATGAAACTAAAGAAGATCTGTTCTCATTGCAAGGAAATAAAGCCTATTTATTGCAATCTACTATCTGCTTTTTTGTAGACTGCAAGACTCAAACTTCAAATGAAATATAAAAAATGTTCCATTACTCACTTTTCTCTTTCTTTAGAGCACACTGGAAAATAAGCATGTCGTCAGAGGCCCTTTTTGAAAGGTTGCTAAGAAATAAAAACTGACCCAGTCCCAAGTGTACTGTGCCATCGACAAGACAGAACAAAAATACCCTTATTTTCCCCCACAAAGTTGGCTGTCTAAACACAGGAGGTAATGGTTGTATTCAGTATGCATAAGTGGAAAATTCACCCAAACATCACTACCACAGCTGGGAGCAGACACAGAGCAGTCTCTACCTGCCACCAGCCCCAGTGGTCCGTGCCTGCTCAGAGCCTCGAGGGCAGGTCCGCACCACGCTGTGGCACTGACTGCCTGCAGACAGCTGCCTGCACTCTGCCAGGCCTCTTGCGGTTCTGCAGGGCTGAGCATTTTACAAACATGCTTAAAGGTGTTTCGTAAATGTCTCCCTTCATCTTGGGAAGACACAAGAAAATTGCCTATGTGGCAGCTTAAAATAAATTAAATGTTGAGAACTATTACCACGGCTTCAAATCCCATCAGGCATTTGATTTTTTGAAATGAGAAAATGTTCTTACTCTGACTGAAACATCCACAGAAAAAGGGCAGCGGGGTGGGGTGGATAGAGGACTGCAGAGGGGCATGTGTTTGTGTTTCCAAATTTGACCCTCCTGATTTGTTTAGCACATGTAGTTATTCCACTGTTTTCCTACATTCTGAGTTACTGACCTGAACTGTTCAGCTTTGAAATACAAGAACTTCCTAATCTCACAGGCCTGGATGATAAGTGTAAAGGAGTTGAAGAAAAGGAAAGAAATGTAACATTTAAGCTTTATTAGATGTGTATTTTTCCTACTGTACATACATGTGAGAAGAACCCTGATGCTGCTGCTCATTACACCACTGCTGCAGAGTCCTCCCATCCTTGTGCACGTTCATCCCAGCTTTTGCTCCTTGTGGATTTAAATGAGAAGTGTGCAGGGATGGGAGCTATGTGTATGGGCTGACATGTATGTACTCAGCACAGGAAGATTACTGGAAAGTCAGAGTCTCTCCCACTGTGGGGTCTCAGCAGAGAGGCCCTGCTGCTGTCCCAGTAATCTGAGAGCAGAGGCTGGCATGGGAAGCAATGGGTTGGAGATTCCCTTTCCCTGGGTAACATTTTCTTTTTTTGAGCAGGGTGCCATTTTCTTTTTTTTCCCACCCTGACTCAGTTGCTTGAATTCCATGAACCAGGTCTTCAAAAGCAGCTGGAAATCTGTCTTTCAAGTGTCTGATTTATTTCCTTTGTAACATCACAATTTTGACTGTCTTCGTTGCAGAACAGGTGGGATTTCGAGTTCCCTCTTACCAAGCCTGGGAGCAGCTGTGACACTGCTGAGTTATTCTCCCACCTTAACTTTCTCATTTGGCATGGTTCATGCTCAGCACAAGGTTCCACTAAAAGAGGGAGCCCACCCTGTTCCCAGTGTACCCTGCTTTCCCAGTGTATTTCCATATATTGTCTCAAATTTTGACTCCCTCTTTGGCAGGCTAATTTCATCCTTCTTATATCAGTGTTCTTCAGCTGAACTTCATACCTCCTTTTTGAGGAAGCAAACATCCCTAGACTTTTTTTTTTTTTTTTTTACTATTTTTAGACTTTAGAAGCCTATAGAAAATCAAGGGTGAAATTGTATAGATTGTGGGAGGCAGAAAATCAAGCAGGGCACTTTCAAGCCCTGCAGATGCTTTAAATGTTCTGTTACTGCTTAACAGGCTTTGTAGGATATCATGACACAGCAAAGTCAAAAATACACCTGAATAGCCTTGGCTTTTAGTGATCTCAGTGAACTCTCTTTGGCTTTTAAAAGATGTGATGCTTGTGTGTTTTGCCATTTTTTTTTCTGGTTTTAATGGATCTGCAGTAGACTCCCATCATTATCTACAGTTTAGCTTCCTGCCTTTTGCAGCACTTTGAAGATTTTAATTTTATTTGAGATTTAAATGCATAATCCAGAGCCCACAAATTCATTTATAGGTCTCCTGAATGTTCAAAACTGAGGTGAGTCTGAGCCATATGTAATTCCTTTTGATGTCAAGGGGTGCTGAACATTTTTCAACTGACAAGAATAAACTTCAGAGTGCTCAAATGTTTGCATTTTCTCAAGTCAGCTTCATGGTGCACAATGTCAAGCTGATATCAACTCATCTTCCCTATCATATGGATTGCCCTTCAAGAGCAATAAGTTTACATCAGCAAGGATGTATTTCTTAGCTGGGGGATCACCTTTAAATTAGGAATGAAAGAAAAAACACTCTCAAAGCTGAACTACCACTTAGACACACATTTTGGGATAACAGCAGTAGCCCAGTCACTTACACACTACTTTAGTCTTGAAGTGCTTAACAAAATATTAACTGCAAAATGACTCTGTCAGAAGATTGGTTCTCATCCATTGTGTGGTTTTTTTGACCTTGCTTTGGTGAAAGGAAGCCTTTAAGTGGAGGCAATGGATACCACAAGTACTTCTCAAAGTATTCAGCTACTGTAGATTGTTGGAATATACTTATCTCTTAGCATGAGGGAAGAGTAGATGTACTAGGTGCCTACTGTCCTCAAATCAGCTTTCAAATGACTGCTATAACTGTAAGATGAAGAACAAGAATTCAGGATAATATTAAGATGTCTTAAGGTGTAGGCTTGTTTTTTTGTTTGTGGGATTTTTTTCCTTCTAGTCTCCCTTTTCCTCTCCCTACTTGCTCTTCAGGTGCCCAGTCTGGGTTGTCTCCCTCTGTCTGCACTGTCAAGATTCTCTTTCTGCAATTTCTGCAGAGACTGACCCTCACCATGCTCCACTCTGAGTTAAAGCAGATGTTAGAATGGGTTTGAAATTTGAGAAAGTAAGAATTCTTGTCATCTAATTAAAATTATTGTTTATTGGGCAGTACATGTACTAGATAAATTTTCTGCATTTATCATTAAAAATGAGTAAAACTGAGCACTGGCTCTGTCAATATTAGCTATTATGGGCTGGGGAAACTAATGCAAGTTGGAAATACTTTCACTACTTTTTCCAAGACATTACTAGCATATTTTCTAGGTCAGGTTAGTGATGCCAAAGCCAGCAGTGAACATTGCCATATGTTTAATAAAACCCCAGATCAAACAGCACACAATTTCAGTGTACTCATTCTGTGCTCTTTCTCCCAGGTAATGCTCATTTTTTTTTTCACTCTTGCTGTGTCTATCATCTGACTTCCTACCATACAGAGCTTTTTGGTGTGCTACAGGACTGTCTCAACCCTCTTATTGGCACTCCCCTACGTTTTTCTTATGACTTCTTGTTTATGTTTTTCTTCTCCCACTGCACAGACTTCTTAGTTCTCCAGTGATGTACAGCACCAATGTATTTTGTTAAAGATATTCTCAGAGACAAAAGCCTCAACAATTTTCCAATAAGCCCAGATGTACTGATTTTCCAGGAGGGTAAATTGAAGCTTTATCTGAGCTCTGTTGTTTCTGCTCCTCATCATGCTCTTTCTACAGCATAATTTGCAAGTTCCAGAGGAGCACAGCATGGGTGTGAGTCAATGGCAGGCAAGGACAGGGCTTGCTTAGCACTGGTTGTCACAAAAATATTTAGGGCATGCATTTCTGTATATTTCATGAGGCTGAAAAAATTCAGTGTTTGTAATTCCCAAATATATATTTTTTTCAGTGACGTCTTGCAAAATGGAGGTTGAGGGGATGGACCACATTTTAAAGGGGTCCTTTAAACATCCTTTTAGTCAACAGAAAATATGGATTTTCTTTCTTTTACTTTTTTCCTCTTGATCTCTTGGATGCAAGTAAAATTAGGTTAAAAGGGAGATAACAAAATAGATCTAATGGCAATACAGAACTTAGCAGTTGAGGTGCTAGCCCTAAGGAGATTTTTAAGCTGATAATTGCTAGAATTGCTCACCTGTCACCTTAAACAGAGGTTCTGTGCTGAAAACAAGGTGCCCACCGGGATGATGCTGTTGCATGACACAGCATGGCTGCGTTCTGCACTTGTCACACTTCTGCTTTCAAACTGCCTGGTGATAAACATTTTCCCCTCACACATGAAGAATTGTTTTTATGATTTTCTTTTTTTGCCTTGGGTTGTATCTGCAACATTTTAGAGCAATTGTACTTGGTAGAGGTGGTACAGTTTGTTAGACTGAAAGAAAAAGCATCTCTCTTACAAGGAGAGGCTGAGAGAGTTGGGCTTTTTCAGCCTTGAGAAGAGAGGACTGAGAGAGGACCCCATCAATGTCTATAAATGTCTCAAAGGAAAGTATCCAGAGGATGGACCAGGCTCTGCTCAGTGGTGCCAACCAATAGGGCAAGAGGCAATGGGCAGAAACTGATGCACAGAAGGTTCCACCTGAATGTGAGGAAGAACTTCTTCACTGTGCAGGTGACTGAGCCCTGGGACAGGCTGCCCAGAGAGGCTGTGGAGTCCCCCTCACTGAACCCTCACAGAACCCTCACAGAACCATCTGGATGCAATCCTGGGCCATGTGCTCTGGGATGACCCTGCTTGAGAAGGGAAGATGGATCAGATGAAAACTCTGGTCCCTCCCAACCTATCCCGTTCTGTGATTCTGTGACAGGAAAAGGGTTTTTGTATTAATAGTGCTCTCACAGTTGTGACTGTCCACAAGCCTGGCAAACTTTCTGGAGAGAGTAAGAGCCAAAATGAGACTAGATTTTTTCTGAATGCAAACACTCAGTTACTACATTCATGGAAATTGTTATTTGTGACTCTTTGGACACCCATCAGGGGATTTAGAACTAATACTTGAGAAAATTAAGGTGTGGGGGGATTTTTTTGGTCTGTTGGTTTTCGGGTTTTTTGGGGGGGGTTAGGGGTTTTCTGTGGTATTTACAGCTTTTTCTAGACCCACTTAGTAGGTTGAACAGTGAAAAGGTGTTCTAATAGAGAGAGGTGAGGGAGGAAAGAGAGGCTTAGTTGGAGAGATGGAATTTAAGTTGGGAAGCAGGCTGTCATACAAGCACACATTGAAATGTGAGCGTGCACGACACTCTGGGATCCAAACCTCGGAAAAGCTCCCAGTCCCAGGAACAGACTGTGCATCCCCACCTGGATGGTGACTTCTGCCTGTTTTTAGCTGGTCTCCACGGAATAAAGCACGAAGCAGCAAGAAGAGAGATGCTCAGCCTGCCTGTTCGTTCTTATTTCTGTTCTTCAGTAATTAGAAGCTGTTACAGCTCTCTCTGAATCCAACAAGTCTTTACTATAACAGATTATTCTCCACGTTGCAAACAGAACCATGAGCGTAAACTAAAAGAATGAAGCCAAAGCAAAACAATCTCTGTCTCCCATCAAAATGGAGTCCATTAATCATATACTTGTTCCCAGTCACCTGTTCCCTTCAAGGGAAGGAGAGGAACATGGGCTGGATGGGAAGAAATCCTGTGAATTAGTCACAGGGAGGGAGATGAGTGAAATTTCTGTAAGAAAGAGGTCTGCTTAGCAGCTAGTGAGGTCTCCTTAGAAGAGATGCCATTGAAACAGGAACATAATTACTGGTTAAGCATCCTGAAATAACATTTGAAACCTTTGTTTCTTAGTTCAGCAAATGCTATGTGAGAATTATGAAGAGGAGTTAAATTCAATACCTTCTGAAAACCCTAAGTGAGCTGTTTTCTTTCTAGATTTTATACTTTAATAACAGCATGCCTGCCATCTAGGAGGATAACTTTCAATGATGCTACTAATACAGACATAAATGCTGCATATTTGTGTAAAACTGTATTCACCAAGGCAGATATCTGTTGTGTTGTGCAATGTACTATCTGAACCTGTCATTTTTGAAATGATATGTTAGACTGAGGAGACAGGAAAAGAAAGTCTATTCGTGTACCTACTTGGTGTGGAGAAATGTTCTCCTAAATTCTCCTTTTCTGTCAGAGTGGGACTATGTGGCATCATCTTGTTGGTCATGGTGGTGTCAAGGAGGTTTATTCCCCTGTACTTGGGGATGGAAAAAAAGTTGCATCTGACACTGTAAATTAATCCAAAATAGAAATATCATCTTCAGTCTCTGCAGGCAGTTGAACTCCTGTCACCAAAGAATATTTAAAATTAATTTGTAGTTAAATCTTTCTACTTGTCCCTTCAAAATAAAGCTTGCAACTACACTCATCTTTAATTTTTTTGCCATGCAGCATCAGAATGCAAGAGATGTGAATCAACATGAAGACAGGACTACTTTCATATCAGCTTAGATTCAAAATGGGTTGGAATAAGCTTTCTGGGTTTGGATGCTTATCTGAACCTTTTAAATTTTTTTTTCAATAGTTAGGTTTTATATCTGAAGTGAAAAGGTGCTCACAGCTCTTCAGAGCTATAGTTTGATGTGACAGTGGAAAAACCTTTTACTGTCCAGCTTCAAGTAACAGGGTCTCTGTCAGATCTCTATGTCTGCATGTACATGCGTGAGTGGGGAATGAGCCAAATGTTTCACAGTCTCTACAACTAAATTTAAGCTGAGGTTGTTTGTACAGCTGAACACTGGCTCCAGAAGGGATATCAAGCATGAGAAGTTGGGGGGTTGCTGGTTTTCTTCCTAGTAACAGCTTTCTCATCAGCACCCCAGATGCCCTGAGAGGGTGGTGGGAGTAAACTTGCACTGTGCATGGCTTGTCATAAATCTGTTTTAGGAGAAAAACAAGTCATTTCAGTTACTGTCATTCTGGCACTACCTCTAAGCATTTGATTCATTTAAAAAGAGCTTTCCCTAAACAAGTCTGTTATTTCTGTGTCTTTTTGTATCTGGATCCAAGCTGAGGCATGTGGCAGATGTAATTGCTTGGCATTACAGCGAGCTAGGAGCTCCCATTTTCACTCTCTATCCCTGCAAAAAAACCCCACAAAAATGAACCCCCAAATCCACAAACCACCAAACACCCAGACCCCCCAAATCCTGTATTTTCTCAAAAGATCTTCTCTGATACCTCAAACAAGAGATGTGCATTCACATACTTGATGTAAAGCTCAGTTTTTTTAAATTCCCAGCAGAAAAAGTCATGATTAGCTGTGGCTGGTCACTTGCTCTCTGTGTTTCCCATGCATGTGTTTTTCCTATCAGGGTGAAGCTCTGCAGTATGTTGACTTTGTGCAATGGGATACTGAACTCCCACAGTTACTTGATCAAATCCTATTTTTATCTGAACAAGATCCTTTCACCATCTCATAATATCTACTTGTGCATTATTTTTCAAGAATTTGGCCACAATACTTTAGCATTTTTTGTCTTTTATTTAATAACCTGTAATAATCACTTGCAGGTAGAAGCAAGTTGTTACATTTTCATCCAGAAAATGCTTTTCTGTTATCTGTGATCTCCTTAAGAGCACTTTCAGTGCTAGATGATATATGGACAGAGAGATACATTAGGTCTTTGTTGGTTTTTTTTTTGCTTTTATTTGTTTTTTTTTTTTTTTTTTTTTGTTTCCCAAATACATTCATTATTCATAAGTAACTCACAAAACAGTCCAACTGAACTAATTACAGACTATGTGTACTTTGTAAATTATTGAACTGGATGATTTGTAGCACGTTATTGAAACAAACACTTCAGTGAGTATGGCTATAACTTCTGAATTACTGAATATCAAAGCCAGAAAAATGCTAAATGATAGACAGAGGACTTATGGTATCAAATTTTATGTATATCAATTTATGCCGTGCTTTGTGGATCTTATTTTTCCAAAGAGATCCTGAAAAACCATTGTATCTGCTATACCTGTTTATGAAAAACTCTGAAAATATCCATATGAATTCTTAATCTAATGGCAGAAAAAGTAAAACAAGGATATAAGAAACTCACTTTTATTCTTTAAGTATGTTTTCAGACCCATAAAATGTATTAAGTTTATACTGTTTGTATGTTTTGCTATAGGTAGAATGTATAACTGGTTTAGGTTTATGGTTTCTGGCCCTTTTTTTTGTTGTTTTTCACATGAATTTGTCACACACAGGATTTCAGTCTCTGTTATCCTGTTCAACAGGCAGCATCCTGCTGAACTATTTTATTTAAATATGTTGGCCTTTCCCACTGGTATGCTCTCAGTGGAAAAGTATTGGATAAAATTGCTATGGTTTGTCAGCCATCGCAGGAGGGCAGCTGGGGCAATGCCTCGAAGGCACTACCTGTCACTGGCTGTACTCAGATTTCATCCTTTGAAGCCAGCAGGGCTGTATAAAGTCTCAAATTTATTTTCATTTTGACTCTAAGGAAGTCAGATAACTTCAGTTTCCTGGAGAAATTATTAAAACACCTCTGTTTATGTTTTGCTATTGGGCTGATGGCTGCAGATGCTGGTGAGAAGCTTTCCTCCTGCTGCCCCGTGTCCCAGCCAGGTCAGCGGGCCGAAGAGCTCTGGCGGGTGGTACAGGGCTGCTGCTGCTGCTGTACATTCCTGATGGCAGGACACAGCCAGGAACAAAGCCAGGCATGACTTTAAATTCAGTGCAAGTGTTTCTGTGTGAGTCAAATGCAGTGTTGTGGAATCCATGGTTCCTTTATATAACTGTAATTTTCTCCTTGCAATTGGAGCGCAGAGGGGGAGACTCTCCTAGAAGGCATCAGGGGTATGGGAAGTTGATACAAGTTTACTTAAAGGTTATAACAAGTAAACTTCCCGGGAAAAAGGATGGTGAGAGCACAGATTCACAACCCTAATCTTTGATGCAAATATCCTCCTTTCCTTGGGAAACATACTCTCTGCAGTTACTAATTCCAGTTGTAGCAATTGTGTTTAATACTGGCAAAACCTCAAGTTTCAATCTCTGTCAATGAAGTTGACTGACTGCAGCCAAACTGTTCCCAAGTGAACATCTCCATGAGACAGGGCAGAATCAGGCCTTCAGGGAGCAGGGCAGAATTCTTTTTCCAGGTTGAGAAATTATTTATTTTTGCTTCCTATACTGTAGAGACAAAAAAACCCAAACCCTTTTCTTAGTAAAGACAACATGAATTATTAAATAGAACATCCATTCATATGTTATACTCTTATTTATTAATTTCAGTAATTAAACTTATACTCTTATTTATTAATTCATTATTTTGCAGTAGCCTATTCACAAACATCCTTTGGGCATTTTTTTTTATTGTGAGGTGAGTAAAATTTGTTTTGTCAGCATCTTTATCCATTATGGTAAAAGGCCAGCAAGTACCTTTTGCTTCTGTGAACATAAACTTAGAAGAAATATTTGCATGACTGATTTTATTATTTCCTAAGACTTATTTCAACTCCATTCTAAATATGGATAAGTAATAAGATAATTGTATCAAAGTTCAAGTAATCAAATGTGTAAGAACAATCTGAAACACATATACTCAGTAGTGTTTGCCATTAGAAGTAACATCCTCCTTAATTGTGCTGCTTCCCTTCCTCTGCCCTCAGCCTAGATGTTATTATCTTGTTTTCTATCCCAGCCCTGATATTATTTTATTTTTGTCTATCACTTAATATTCAATCTAAAAGCACTTCAGGAAAGGAACCTTGTAGATCACCTGAGCAATGAGCAAATAAAAGCTGTGGGAAGAATAGTCTCCCTGCACATCTCGTGAAGATGAAGATTTGCGTGCAGCTGCTATTTTGAGTCTTGATACAGGAACATCGTTATCCCAAACTTAGAAGAGTGTTTGGCTTGAGGTCTCTCTGAGGGAAACGTGCTGCATTCCCATGTTTAGCATTGAATCTCTGACCTTTAATGCTTCAAGTTTCCTGTTGAACTGAGCAGGCTTTCGAGCCAGCAGAGGTTGACTCTGACCCTGTGTGCAGTTCCTTGGCACAGGCTATGTTTAGTGCCACTTACAGATGGTTTCTTTACACAGAAGAACAAATGCCCCAGGCTCCCCAGGTATTCCACTTTCCCATGCATGCTCTCTTATTTGCTCCACTCTAGAGAAAAAGCTGGTTTAAGTGTTATATGCTTTAATCCTTTAGGAATGGGTGAAACAAGCTTTTTGATAACCCATTCTAGACCAGCTCAAGAGAGCCAGACAAGGAAAAAGGTTTTTTTTCCTTCTTGATTTGTCAATGCTTTCAGAACCCCATGGGATTAAGGACAGTATTTCCTTAGAAAATCCAGGACTTACTTGCCTCCCTTTTCCTCCTCCTTGTTCAGTAACATCATCTTCTTCAGAAAGACATGTTGGAATATAATAATTTAAAAGAGGCCCTCAGCATTCCTTTACTCCTTCTTTCTCCTTGTTCTACCAGTCCTCCCCATTCAATACGCCAGTGGTGCACATGGCATTTCTGCAAGAGCAGCTGCAGTGGTGTGGCAGGCTCTCTGCTGTGCAGAGTATCACAGATCAGAAAACAGTCTTCTGAAATCCCAGCTTCTTATTTGAGATGGTCCTAACTGCTCAGGGTATGTGTACAGAATATTGCTTCCAGTGTGTAACAACTGTGAAAAAAAAAGTGCTTGTCTCTCATATGGGGCATTTGGCAGTGCAGTCAATGCAGGGAGTCTCTGAGCATGATAGTGAACTGGCTGACAGTTTCTGCCAGATGTTGATGGGGCAGTTCAGATGTTACCACTCCTGGTTCTGGATAGTTCTGTGGTACTCAAGGTGAGGCAAGGCAAAGGAAGAAAGATTTTTCTGGCCGAGCCAGAAAACTGAAAACTGGCTCTGGATTGAAGAGTCATGGTGCTAGGCTGGCACATCCCATAAAGCCTTTCCAGGTTAGCAGTGGACAGCCTGTTCTCAGTAACTGAGACTAAAATGATGCAATAGAAACAAAATTTTAGCTTGTTGATGAGGTTGTTTTCTAAATCTATTAGGGTAGATGCTATGTAAATAAGCAGAATAAGACTCACTTCTATTGAAAGTAGGAAAGGTAAGGTATTTTTTTCCTTCCCCCTACTCAATACAAAAGTGAACTGGAGACTGTCATCTTGGGGAAAAGCACGTAGCCAATGACATTAAAGATGGAAAAAAAATGAAAGAGGGGACAGAAGTTTGACCTACTTGTTTTGGTGCTTAGAGCACTGCTTCTCTTTATCCATGTCATGGGAAGGATGTGTATGAACGGCATGAGCATGTGATTAGATTAGACTTCCAAAAATAGTGTCCACATTTTCAGTCTGAAAATAATTATATATTGTGTGTGTGAATGTATACATCTAAGCTATATAGCTGTGCTTTTATCTTTACCAAAGCTCACTTATTATCCAAGACTTAACTGCAATAGAGTGACACAGTTCTGATAGCTCTCAGCACGTGATGTTAGCTCTGGTGGGGGGGTAAAAAATTACATAGTCTTGAAAATAGTTTGAAAAGATAATCTTGCATTCCTTTTCAGGGAGTTTATGGCTTGTGTTGCGTAGAGGTTGGCTGGCAAAGTTAAGCTGTAACCCTGGCTGGGGAGTGTATACACAGAGAAAGTGCAAAGTTGGGGCACCTGAGAGAAGCGAAGGAAGGGACATGAAATATGTGACTTCTGTAACACAGTAAAGACATGGTGATGGGGAGGTGGAAAAAAGTCCTGTGTGCCCTGAAATAAGTAGCAGTTTTCTCAATGGCAGCCTGGGAATCTATTGACTGAGGTCTTGTCAAGGGAAAGGTAAGGAACAAGTTAAAAACAAAACCAAGAAGGTGAAGGGGAAAAAAAGGAAAACACAGAAGATGAATTCATATAACAAAATTAACACAAGAAGTGTTTAAGAGAGAGATAGACAGGAGGGAGTGGGAGGAAGAGAAAAAGAAGACAAAATTCAGAACTTCCGAGTAGCAGAACTCTCTAGGTTTTTGTTCATTATCCCTGTTTTGTGAACAGCTATAGCATTGTGAATTCACTTAAATATTTAGTAGAGCAGAACTTGTGCAACTGAATGCACTGAAGTATAACTGATTGGAAAGGAACAAGGGAAGAAAAATTGTCTTTTATCTTTATCTGTAAGGCCTGAATATATGAGGATATCCTCTTTGAGAAGAATAATACAGACAGACGCTGTGGAGGCAAAGTAGCTGAATGACCTGTTCAAGGTCATCTCACAGGCAACAGACAAAGCTAAAAAGCTTGGAGTTAGATTGCACAGTGAATGAATTCACAAAGCTGACAGAGGGCTGGCATGCTCTAATCCGGTTTTGTAGGTTCTTTTTTTTAAATCTTCAAATGAATTCCAAAAATCAGGATGTTACCTTTTCTCCCTTTAGAAACTTCTTTACTCTGAGAATTAAATGTTCCAATACTGTCCAAAGTCTTGTAACACTGCCTAGGATGGCCCTTCTCAGCCTACTCCTCCCATTCAAAGCACAATCCTAACAATTAAAGAAAACCCTTCTTTGTTCTGAAGCCTGGATAGAGGTATACCAGGCTATCTAACATAGCTTCAAGGACCTGATTTGTCCCAGTAGAGAATCATCGTTCTCTGATGCAGCAGAGCAATTCTTCCCCATGGAGTTTCCTTGCAGTGCCTGCTTTCTGTAGTTATACTGATTAATATTTCTAAAGACAGCAAGTAATGTAGCCATCAGGCACTGGAGGCCAAAATTCAATCTAATGCAAAAGCACTAATCAGAAATTGAGTGGAATTCAGCTTTTAATTTATTAACTCAAGAGGCTATCTTGCAAAGGGCCAGGTGAACAGGTACCTGTAAATACTTCTCACCATAGCAAACAGCATCTGCTTTGAACAGTATTTGTGTCTTCAAGCTAAAGTATAAAAAAATTTATATTAAATAAGCTCTCTGACAAACTGTGCTTCTAAATGGCATTTTGTTGATCTTTTTATTGAAACCATGAGGTTTTTGACTATGAGGTTTTTGATCTCTTAGGATACTTCTCATATTGCAGTCCTAGCTTTGTGTCTTCTAAGGAAGGAGATGTTTGAATTTCTCTTCTCCATTCCAGGAATAGTTTGCTGACTTAGCATACAATTCTGGTGGAAAACCCTGCTGATTTATGGAAAGAAATCAGTAATTTATTATATACAATTTTTCCACTAAAGTCACTTGACATAATAAAAAAAAATCTCTGAAAAAAATTTAACTTTAGCAACAAGAACAGTAGAGTGAAAGTGGACCAATTGCTCTCTCCCCATCACTTACATTATTAAAATAAAGGATCACATATTTGTTTTATGCATTTAGATATGCATTTTTTTTAAACTGCTGCTGTTGCACAAAATACTGTCAGACATTGTTTCTAAATGGTTTTGTTTCTTTCATTGGAAGATCATGAGGAAAAGTGAAGATGTTACATGTAATGTACAATATCATAGTGGGAAGAGTGTAGTATCAGTCATTTGCATACAAGCCTCATAAAAAGAAGCATTCTGAGTGATGGGTCTGTAATACCAGTAGCTTTACAACTGCAGATTCATTGCTGTGCATATTTAAAACCATGTTCTCAGGTGCCATGTACATACAGTGTTAATGAGGATATCAGTGCTCATGTTGCAAATAAGCAGTAGTATATAACACCAAAAAGATTGTATGGTGAGTGAGAGTGTTGTTACTTTCCACACACTAATAGTGGATGTGTTGGAGCATTATTAGGAGGACTGAGTTCCGTGGGGGGAATTATTTCAGGAATGTAGAAATTGGCAGACACAGAATAATGTCAAGGGATATCTGGAAATTTTTCAGGGTTCTGAGGCATCATTACAAAACCCTATGAGGTCATCAGTTAGAGAAGTAATTTTAAACAATGTTTGTCAAGAAAACAATTTTCCCATTGTTCCCCAGTGACCAGGTTAATTTCAGAACCGAATGTCTAACTGCTAACAGCTCAGGACTACAACTAACTCCTGAAAACAAATCTCTTGGCAAAGTACTCCTGTTTCCTTTCTAAATAAGCTGAAATTGATCCCAAATATAACCACTTTAAGACTGAAATATAAAATTTGCTTGACTTGACCTTTATACTTATAATGAAATGGAGTCATGAGAAAGAAATTTGGTGCCTCTATCTACTTCAGCCCAAGAGGACCTAATAGATGTTGTGTCATAAACTAAATTTTGAACACATTTTTTAAAGCCCACATAGGGTTTTAGAAAGAAATGGAGTTTCCATTTTTCAGATTATAAATTCTATTTCTGTATTTAAAATCACTGGCTTTGGGATTGTTTTATTTTGGGGAGAAGGCTTTTTGAGTCAATGGATCTAACTCTGGCATTATCCCTGCAAATAAATGAAGACAGCCTTCTACAGGGATGCTTCTGATGTAGGTAGTTATATGTAAATTACAAAATAGCCTTGGGAAGCCTCCTAAATAATACCCTAATCAAGGCAAGGAGGCACAAGGACCAAACAACCAGCCAGAGATGGCTGCAAGCTGTGTTTCTCTGCCTCAGACATGAGAGGCAATCCTCCTGTCTGTGTGGGATCCTCCTGCCTCTGCCAGATGCCATGGTGAGCTGCACGACTCTGAGCAGCTCCTGCACTACTCTGTGAAGGAGAATCTGGTGCAGCTCATCATGCTGGGTGGGGACTTGCCCTACCAGGATTTCTGTCCCAGCTTGCAAAATAATTTCTGTCAGTAAACTGATTCATTAAATCTCGAATATTCGCGGACAGAAGACCCTCTAACTAATTAAAGTTAGAAAGTGGTGTGTTTATTCAGGCACCAGTGGGCAGCATGGGAATAGCCTCCCAAAGACATGCCAGCCAAGTACAAGGTTCTTCACTCCCTATTTATTACCCAAAGTTTTACATCCTTACATATGTATAACCTCAGCAGCTCCCATTCCCCACTCTGAGGGGTAATTAAAATGAGATCATTAGTCCTTCACACGTGCAGTTTCTCTCTTGAATTGGGTCTGTGGCCTCAAATTGGGTCAGTGGTCCTGAAAGATCAAGTCAGGATTGTTTTCCTCACAATGTCCTCTTCACTTCCTGCTATTGGCAGGCCTTCATGACCTGCTGGTGCAGCCCAAGATTCCCTACTTTTGATTAATTATTATGAAACCCTGGTGCTGTTCTTGATTTTATTAGTTTCAAGTTGCTTTGCTGACAGTTCATTTATTCTATAAACAAAACTTAAAACAAGAATATAATGGCAAATAATACATCACTTAGCTCAAGCTTAAGCATCTAATAATCATTAACTTATCTTTTGTTTTTCTACCCTGCATTCTAATCAGTACAAGTTGCTTCTAACTCTTAGCTAAAATTTTAACCTTTTAGAACCTTGACTCATAAGCCATGAGTACAGACCTTGATGCAGGTGCCAGAGCTCCCTTTGGAACACATGTTCAGGGCTGCACATGGATTCCAAGCTCCCCCATTAGACTTAGGAGCTGTGCATTAAGATTTCAGGCATACAGAGCTGTGTAGTGATGGCCTCTTTTATCAGGGTCGTTGGCTACACGTTTGTGACTAGTTTTCCACAAGCTTTGAACACCACCCTTCTTGTCCACCCTGGGTGCTGCAGTCCTAATATTATAGGAGTATTATAAGAGCATTATGGCACAGAGAACAATGACGTGTTGTGGCAACATGTCATTATATTGAGACTTCAGCAGTGATAGATTCCAAGACTTATTTGAAGTATGGCCATTACAGATTCAGTTATGCTTTTGGCCACGTGGGGCTTCACTGGAACTATTTTGTATTTATTTAACTGTAACTGAAACCAGAACTTGTCCCCATGGTAATTCAACATTTCAGAGTTTTGAAAGGCTTGAGCTGTCGTGAAGAGCTAAAATGTAAGGTGTGAATGTACAAACAAACTAAAAGGAATGTGTGTGGGCAGAAGATGTATTCCCTAGTCTGGAAAAATTTAAATTAAGAGGAGAAATTCTGAGCAATTTCTTAATGAAAATGTCAGTGTAGCTGTATTCATGGCAGCAGAACCAGACACCAGTTCAAGAAGAAATCAAATGAAAAAGAAAAACAACAAGAAGAAACTAAAATAGTAATATACATTGTGAGACAAGATTTCTCTTACAATCTAACTGTGTCAACTGTGCTACAGCCACTGCTCTGTTAAAGCCATAAAGGTGTATGTAAAACATACACCTTATGTACTGACAGGCTAAGGATGCATTATTTCCATTAGCAGGTCATCTAAAGCACAAGATTGGAAGGGTCTGGAATATTAAAACCCCCTTTCTATAATTGCAGTAGTCATATAAAAAATGTTTCAGTCTTGGAAAATATGCTTCAGATCAAAAAAACTGCTCAAAAACCAAGACTGAAAGAGCAGGCTTAAGCTAAAGTGCATTTGGAAAAGACTTTTAGAAAGACTAAAGGCTTTCCTGGTGCTCTGTGTTTTGCAATTAAAAGAATTTGTTAAGTACAACTCTCCAGAGAAAGACTCCCATGGGCTCAACTGCTCTGACTTGGGGGAATGAAAACCAATCCTCCTGACTGTGAATGTGGCAGTGGGGTTTTCATCCAGTGTAATAGATTTTTCACTGTGCTAATGAAATGCTGATTGCCAGACAGTAAAATGAATGCATCTTAGTAACACAAGATCAATTTGGCTTCCTTATTATAACAAAGGTAAGGTTCATTTTTCTCAATTAATCAGCCACATCATCAACACATCTTGGCTGCAGTCAACTAGTGATTATAAATTGACTCTGAGGTCGCTTGGTCTCTGCCTTGCAAAGGGAACATTTTAAATAATGTTCTCATTTTCCTGTGCAGTATTGGAAATCATGTACATGAACTCATAAGCAGAGAGTAGACTTGATTTTCTTTGCAATTTAGCCAAGATCTGGAGTCTGTCCAACAGCAATTAAATCACACCACCTTCTTTCAACAGAGTGGGGCAATTTTCTCCTGTTGTGAGAGGGAATGTTTCTGTATAATTATGTGGTCAACAGGAAGATCAGACTCAAGTTACATATACTGATGATTTCTTATTCCAGTCCATGTATTGTACCTGCAACAATGGTATGCAAATAGTTCTCATGGGCACAGAAACAGATTTTTGTCTCTCTTTTCCTCCTCTCCTCCCTTTTCCTGTTCCTTAGTCGTAGGTGGAAAAAACCAGATTCTTTAGATTATAGCCCGCTTTTGTGTATAGATTGATCAACATTTTCATCTTCCTTAGCAGCAGGTGAGAGAAAATGCTGACATCATCTTAATAAACTTTTGGGTCTTTAACATTCACATCCTCTGGGCTCTTTCTGTGAGCTTGGAAGGACCAGAAATTATGCAGAAACAATTTGTAGGATATCTGTGTGTAGGTTTTGAACACTGCAGAGTGTATAGAATAAAGTGCTTTAATTCACATGCATGATGAGCAGGAACACCCTACAGCAGAAGAATCTGGAAAACTGAGGAAAAAAGTGGCAGTCGATGCAATGCTGCTTGTCAGACAAATTATAAACTTGTGTCTCCCACTGAGCATGAGTGTGTGTGCCTACAGGGGGCAAGGGTTTCACTTCACCTTTCCTCCAATGTGCCAGACACCCACCAGCTCAGGAAAGTGAAGGAAACCTTTCAGTATCCAAAGTGGATGTCAGCATGGTGTTGTCAAGTGTCTCTGAAAATAATGCTGTCAAGAAGAAGGCAGGCACAATGGCCTTCCAATACCCAATATATTCTAAACAACTTAAACCAAACTGGGCTATCTTTCCCATAAGCAGTTAAATTTGCTATGAATTTGCAACCTAGGATTTCTTTGTCTTACTATAGTTATAATTTTCTTTGACTTTTAGCTTAATATCATTTTTTTTCCTATTTTATTATTTAATTTGGAATTGGGCTCTAGGGAGAGTTGTTCAAGTTCAAAACTTGGGTGGTTTTCACATCTTATAAAGCCAAACAAGAGACTAAGTCAGGAGTGAATCACACTGAGTTAAAACAGATTGGTATTTTTCAATCTTCATTTCATTGCACTTTGAAGAAAAAGATAGCTTTTGTGTGTTTGTATTTCGTGGCTACTCATAACAGGTACGGACATCACAGCTTAACTCCCATTACCTGAAAATTGCATCAGCAAGGCTGTTTAACTCAATCTCTCCTCCCTACTATGGAAAAAAATCTCTGAATGCTTTCTGATGGTTTTTCCTTCTCTCTTATACCCCACTGCTATCAGGGTTCATTTATGTTCTCCCAGCTTACTCATAGCAGCCCTGACCAATTCAAGAAGCCTGCTGCCAATGTGCAGACTTCCCCAGTGTCTCCAACATCATAAAGGTAAGCACTGATGTTGCTAAGAGAAGCATCCCTGTCTCTTGCTTAGGCTTTTTGTAAAGTAGATTAAGTGAGATAATAATATTAAGCTAAATGTGATTAATATGGTAATCACATTTGTCATCTCAGAAGCGTTCTATCAGCTCTCCTTCTGTTTCAGATGAGCTCTCTTCTCATTTTCTTCCATGCTTTATCTTTTCAAAAGGAAAAATGTAAATAAATTTTGCAGGGTTTGGGTGTCCTTATTAATTTTCAACCTGCCATAAAGGAATATTCTACCAGGTAACCCTCAAAGCACATAACCTGTTGTGCACGCTTGTTTTTGTTGCACTAGTTTTGTCAAGTTTGTCCATGTAATCAGTGCGAGCCCAACGAATAAATCTTAACACAGTTAAGTTTAATTATAGAAAAATTACAGGAAATACTGTAATTCTTGGTGCTAAGACTCTGGTTACTCAAGTCTGTGTTTATGAGGCCCTTCCAGCCTGATTGTAGGGGCCTGTATGTGGCCTATATCCAGGAGAGCACTCAGGAACAGGCTAATGGTTTAATGGGCATCTAAAGTTGTGCTGAATTTAAAAAGTCCTGGAGCTATACAATGCCTTCGTTTTGGACAGCAGCCTTTGTCAATAGCAGCAGAGATTTCTGCATCAGCCAATGGTAAATGTTGACCACGGGCACCACATGGACTCTAACAGAGAGCTATCCCTTGTGTTTGAAAGGATGGGTTTGGGGGATGTAAGTTCTGCAAGCAGCAGCTTGTGATGGGTTCAGGAGAGTAACTGCTTTATTATGGATCACATTAAGGGTGAGGTTTTTTCCTTTCTTTTACCCAGATCTAATCTCACGGCAACTCACTTAATTACTAAGGAAATGGCTCATTCTATGGCCCGTTGTATGTGCTCACACACCTGAAGCAGCTCAGGGTGGACTTCATGCCAAGAAAACACTCAGACAAAATCAGATGTGAAACCACTGGTTTCTGAAGCAAAGCAACAGTTTTCAGGGTATCTCTACTTAGGGTAGCACTGAACAGAAAATCTGGGCAAGAGCCAGCCCTGGGAGCTGCCTGCAGCTGAAACATCTGAGGTAAATCAAACCAAGGCCAACCAGTGCTCTACAAACAACTCCTCAGAACTGGTGCTGTGCAAGGGCACAGTCACACTGGTACTTCACAGCCACGAACTTCAGAAAAGCTTTTAATAAAACAAAGGCATGCTAGGCTTTTGCCCACAAGCTTCTAGACACTTAACTTTTGAAGACAGCTCTAACCAAATCAACTCTGGGAGCAGAAAAAGAATAACAGCTTTCTGGCATTCACTTGTTCTGATGATAGTAAAAAGCCCTCTCACCTTCCCGATAGAAAGGTCAAATGCTGAAAGGTTCTGAACACTCATAATTTTTACTACAATCAACCTCTGAATGTTACATACCTTCAAGGACCTGGCAGAAAGAATTTTTACAGGAGAAGGTACAGGAGGGTCTGTCTTTTGACATGCCAATCAGGAGAAGTAGGTGTTTTGAGGTAAAAGACCAACTGATTAGAAAAAACACTTTTGATGGTTTCAATCTTTAATGTTACCACTGACTAAAGACCAGTAGAGGCCTGATTTGCCCTGTGATGGGAAAAGAAACATCTTGTGTCCTGTTAGGAACCTGAACAGAAATGAATTAGAGTGAGCAGACTCTGGAAAGAGTTGCCAACATTTCTTCTCGGTTGGGAAGATCTTGTCTGTGTCAAGTGGCCTGGGCATTTGGAGAAAAAATATGTGGGGCACAGGCAACACTGGCATGTTGTGAGACTGGAACAGGGCTAAGCCCCTTTGATCTGACTGCATATGATATTCTGACCCCTCAGCAATGAGGCAAAGTGCTGTAAACCCCATTAGAGGAGAAATTAGAAGGAAAGATATTTGGAAGGAATAAAGGTGCAGTAGTGGCCTGACACAGTAGTACTGTGATTTCATCCTGCAAAGTGCATGAGAATTTGTGAAGGGTTTTGAGTCCTGATGGTTCTGAGGTTTCTGCAAGGTGAAAAGGAAAGTGATAGCAGTGTGGGGAGAGTGGCCATTTGGGTTTAATTTGGGCAAAAACCATTGTGTGAAGGCATAAAAACCAGTTTAAATTAGCTGGGGAAAAAATGGTTAAAG
This sequence comes from Rhipidura dahli, assembly GCA_013399225.1. Classification (NCBI taxonomy): domain Eukaryota; kingdom Metazoa; phylum Chordata; class Aves; order Passeriformes; family Rhipiduridae; genus Rhipidura; species Rhipidura dahli. The sequence goes on along the minus strand of VXAC01006823.1, from coordinate 2,978,813 downwards.
ATGTGCCATCTTTCAAAATTCCAAGCAAGGAGATTATAGATAAAAGCAAATCTTGGGAAAGGGAATAAAAAGACAGGACTTAGAAGGAATTTTTCTTTATGTTCTACTTTATAGAGGAATATAAACATTTCTATTTGATTAACTAATTTCCCCGAATTGCTGAATTGTTTTTCAACATGTAATATTCAACAAAAAACAGTTTGAAAAGTGTAAAGCTTGTAAGTTTCTGGAAAAACCCAATCGACATTAGTCACAATTCTCTTAATTGCTTTACAATTTTGGATTTACTGAATTACCTGATATAATTTCAGCAGAGATTTGTATTCATTTTAGAAACAGGATATAATTGTTGTGCTGAAGCCTGTGGATTGCCTCAGAAAACTGAAATAATTAAGATTTTCTTATTAGAGGAAATCCTGTAAAAAGAAATGCAAATGTATGTTTATTAAATTGTTTGGTCAAATACAAGAGAATGTCATGTGAAAACTGCTTAGAGACATTTTATATTTTCTGAGGTGCTAAATTTATCTACCTGCTCTGGTATACATTGTTCTTCACCTGGTGTGCCCCTGTCACAACAGTCACCCCTCAAATACTGATTTTATTCAGGAGGAAAGGGTTAATGAATTTCTCCAGTGCTAAAGGCTGATGTTAAACAAATTCCTGAATGTTAGAAATTCCACGCTGAAGGAACTTGGAGGGCAGTGCTTCGGCAGTCAAGCTGCCTTGACTCCTTGAGGAGAGCCAGCTGCAGACACAGAGCCAGAGCTCTGTGTGTGAACAGGGGTTGTTTGCATGCCTGGCAGTGACCTTGGGTGGTGGTCCTGGTGGCTGTGTCCCTGATTTCCAAAGACAATACAGAACCTGAGGGATAAAGATGTGGCCTTTTGAATCTTTATTTCTTACAGACTCTTAGTTAAAACACAGAAAACTAGTGAGTGTAACACTTGACATAGAAGGTGCCTATTTTAGTAATAAATAAACCACCAGAAAACGATAAATAGCAATAAAAAGGTTTCTTTGTATATGTTCTCCCTAAGCAAATCTGCTAGGGAAAGTGCACTGTCACTTGATTTTTATTATCACAATATTTCCTATCCTTACCCTGTAACAGGAAATCTCTCCAAGGCCTGGGAACAGGAAATGGTTACACCCACGAGGTAAATGGAAAAATAGGCAGTAAATGACAAGAAAAGAGGATTTTAACAACTTTCAGTTGGCCTTCCTGGGTGCAGGTGGAGTGATATGCTGGATCTCTGCCTAATGAACTCCACCTCCATGTCTTAGGGAAGTGAAGCTCTGCAGTGCATCCCATGGTTCTTGGGAAGGGCTGCAACATGTTTGACATGTGGAACTCAAAACTGCTTATTTCTCTTGCTGAATACTAAATCTCAGTATCTGGTCACAGTTTTGCAGCCTATAATGTAAAAGAAATTGCTGTGCTCTTCAGCTGCATTAACACCAAAACCTCCCAACAGGTCTCAAACTGCATCTTTGTACACCTTCATGCTTTTGAAAGTGCAGTGGTTTTAATATTCCTTTGGAAATATTATCTCTGGCTTAAAATATCTCTAAATTTCAGTCAAAGCTGCTGTGGGTTCTAAGGAGACCTGAGGTCATCTCGAAATGCTGTACTAAGATATTGGTACAATACCAGCTCTACAAAACCTGCTGCATAAATAAATCAGCAGTCATCACATAATGAAGGACAGGGGTTACACTTGTAATAAAGTACCCAAGATAGGATGTTTATTATGTTAAAATCTGTGATAAGGTTATTGAAGGGCTGATGAGAATTGAGTATGGAGATGCTCTTTGAATGCAAGCATGGAGAATTTCCATGCAAATAAGTTCAAACAGTTGAGGGCTGGTGGCTGCTTTATATCCCTCAAAAGAAGTGGGCTAATTAATGCCATTTTCTCTGCTTCTTACAGAGCTCTTGAAAGTAGAGGTACATATTCTTTGATCTTTTAATTGAGCAGTGCCTTCAGCTACATCTCACACTTGAGTCTTGACTCTCTCTGCCCAGCTATAGACTGGCATTAGGCAGTGGGAAAGCATACATTTCTCTGCAGGTGTATTTGCCTGTTCTTTGGGACAGGTGCTGTAGGTGTGTGCCCTGTATTTCTAAGCTCCTTTCCCTGACACAGATATCTGTAAAGCCACTAGCTAAGCCACTGACACCTGTACTATTTTCTCATTATTTTCTGTCCCGCTTTTCCGTTTACCTTCGTGGCCTTGTGTTTCCTCTGCTAAGGTGTGACATTTAACTATTTTTGCATATGTTTTTGTTGATTTGTAATATCTTTGGAGGTATTCCCTCCGTCCTTCCCTTTTCATACCAGGTCAAAGGGATGCTTTTTGGTCTCTATTTTTTTCTTACAGCTTAAAAAGATAGTTTTCACCCTGACTCATGTTGTTCTTGCTTGCTGGAAGGTTCTTTGCAATCAGGATTCAACTTCTGGCTTTGCTACAGTTCTTTTCATACCCTGTGCTTGTAAACTTCTCTGCTGCTATAAAAGAGAACCATTAAAGTTCCTCTCTTATCCCTCATCTTTTCTGGTTTTTGCCTTATGAAATTACTGTCTGCTCTGGGAAGAAAGGCTTTCCTCTGTTGTGTCCATACAGGTCCTCACATAGAATGGGAAGGCAGTAAATCAATTTAATTACCCTGAAAAGTGTAGCAGAGAATATTCTCCTGAAATTTCTTTCATTTTAGTATTGGCACCCTCCTGCATTTGTCCAGGTTTGGTTCATTTTTTCTGAAAATTTGTGAATTTCAATATTGCTTTCTTCTCAATAGATCCACTAAAGGCAGCATTTTGACAAAGATTCATTTCACAAGAATAATTTTCTGAAGAGAAGGTCTGTTTTACAGGATGAATTTTCTTATTCATTTGAGACAGTCCCAAGAGCTGCATCAGACTGTACAGGATTGACTTTTGAAGCACAATATTGTCAGGTCAGACATGACACTTTCAATAAGCCATTGGGAGTCAATTAAAAGTTTTATGTGTCCTGGCCTCTTTTAGCAGTCTCAGCTCCCAAGTTCAGGTCAGGTCAGGTTTGCATCAACCACACTGTGCTTTTTCTGTGCAAGATTCACACGAGTATTCACAGGCCATTGCACTGACCTTTGCTAGCAAAACCCTCACACAGTTTACAGGCCTTTACAAAAGTGAGAGAAACACAGTTGTCAGGACATTTTGAGCTCTTCTGTGCATATATATTTCCTATTCTAAGACTCTATAACTTTGTTTGCTTAAACCCTTTGTGACTTGATGGCTGTTTTGTGAGAAATTATTTTTCCTGATCTCTAAAGAAGACCTCTTCTGACAGAAATCTTGATTCATGATATGTAGAAGACATAGAAGGAAGATGCACCAGAAGACAAAAGAAGGAAGAATCATCTAAATATTATAAGATAAAAATATTAATTTAATCTTTTCTCTTCCCTCTTTTTCTAGTGCCCCATTACAAAAGGTAGAGATATCCATGCTGTTCCCCTTACAGTGCTCTGACTTCTCCTGCTGACTCTACCTCCTACCTGGTCCTTGATTTTTAGGGAGGTTGCAAGTTACTCTGATATTTTTGTCCCCCTTTCATTAAAAATGTGTTTGATATAATCAATGTGTTGTATAATTTGAGAGAAGTAATGAGTGCAATGTTTCCCACTCTCATCTCAAGCAGTGTTTGTTGTCTTGTGGCTGGTTTTCACAGCCAGCCACGGTTTTGGCTACTTTAGGCAGGAGTAGAGGTGGCTCAAGGGCACAATGAGGAGGTGACACCATTTTGCCTTCCTCTTTCACTCCTGGGGACCAGAGGGAGGACCGGAGTCAAGACTGGGAGAACCTCCAGACAGGATTTCTTCATGCTCTGACAAGAGGAGAGAGCCCAAAAACAAGCAAAGTCTCCCTTCTCTGAAAAACACAGAATCATCAGAAAGCCATCTTCTGCTTATAATTTGGGAAAGTATGATGTTCTTATGAAGAAAGGAGTCAAAGCAGGAAAAACATTTCTTTTCCAATAAAAGCTTTCTGATAGGCACTGAATTCAGAAAACAAAACCTAGTGTAGTATGGTCAAAAAGACTGACCTCTGTGTTGTTTGACTCTCAGATTCATGAGTACAGTGCAAGGAAAAGCATTTAGGTATTTACCTACACTGAGCAGGACACTCATGAGGGCTTGTACACCTGGACATGTAGTCCTTGTCCTTCACAGAGCTTGAGTAACTCCAATAAATAGTACTCAGTCAATTGCAATTAAACTTTGTGGGATCCAAGCCATAAACTGTAACCTTTCAAGGGAGAACTTGTCCTTTTTCTATCTGGTTTCACAATGTTATCTGCGAAATTACACCTAAAAACTTAGTTCAGCCTGTAGGCTAGAAGTAGAAATTTTTACCCCTTTGCTCCCAGTTTGTGCTAAGCTTGCTTCAAAATTCAATGCCACTCATACCCAAGCTGTCTTTTCTGAATTCATTTACTATTAGGAAAAAACATACCTTAAAACTAAAAAAATAGAGGGGACCTAGGTACATAAAGTTATCAAAATGCTTCATGTTTCGTGTTTATACCTTTAAAACTAGTAAGTTTTCAAAGTGATAAGGCATTGTTGTATCCAAGTTGACCTAAGTTTTAATTGAGAATTTAGGAGCCTTAATGAAGGAAATGAAACCTCTCATTCCAATTAGCACATAAGTACATGTTGGCCTTGGCTGAAATGACTGCCATTTTAATTTCATTTATATGTTGATTGAGTCAGCTGTTGAAAATCCTCTTAATAGAAAATCTTCATCCATTCATATGCTAGGCATTGCTATTGTACAATAATGATCATTTTATTGAGAGGAATGGTAATATAATATAATTTATGATCATAAAAAGATATAAGTATACAATACCTATAAAGGAATTTAATAGAATCATATCTTGGCAAAATGAAATGTCTTTTTAGATTTTTCAGAAGTGATTTTTTTTCCATCTGCAGAATATAAAAGACTGGGATGGGTTTAGGAGTTATTGCTTTGACAACTTTCCAGAGGCAGAACTTCAGACACTGGGGCTGAAGCTGCTGTAGAAGACCTGTGAATTATTTCAGCAATAGTGCAGTAAAGACATCTCTTATTCTGGCAGGCTATTTTTGAAAATGTATTTGGTACTATACAATTGGAATCTCCGTTAGTCATTTTGCAGCAAATTCTGCATCACCAAAATTGCATCTTTCTCTGCTTCCTCACAACCTTGCAGTCCAGCACAGCAGGATGAAGCCTGGCAGCTTTAAAGGAGGAATGGGTTAGGACCAGCCAGAGGGTGCTTCTAAGACAGTCACTGAACCAGACCCATCTCAGGAGCAGGATGCTGAGGGAGCAGTGATTTGTGCCTTACATGCAGTGTGAGTAAATCAGCATATTTTATGAAGACATTCTGGGTGATCCCATCAATCCTAGTACTACCCATATACACCATTCACAGGGTTTGGTGTTTATTTTTCTCCATTACCCAAAGCTTTTCATTGTTTTATTAGGATATGGGGGTGTCTGTGTGTAGGCACATGGCAGGACTGTGAATTGGAAGGGTTTATAGAAGTCTTCAACAGCTTTCATGGTGATATTTTAATATCCAGTGTTTCAGAGCAATTCCACTTCCAGTATTGCAAAGTTGTTCATTCATGGGATGCTTGCATGAATTATTATGTTTTTCCAGTCTCAGCATTGCTTGAAATTTGTCCTGATTTTCTTCTGTAGATGTTAAAAATTTGCTACATAGGCCTTTTAGACATGATTATATAAAATAAGTTAGCAACAACTTCAGAATCATTCACTAGATATTTTGGGGAGTTGATGATAGGGATATACATTGAATTCAGCAAGGAACAGACTGAAAAGGGAAATGAGAGTTAATGGAAGGATGGATAAACTGTGAAAGAGCTTATTTGATATTTTCACTAAAATTCTAGTCTGTGTGCACTAACAAATCATTCTGGTAACAAAAATTGGAGTTTTATCAATAAGTAGAAAATTGAAATACAGTACAGAAAAAAAAAAAGCTAATTGTGAGATCTGGAATATTGAAAAGAAATCAGAATTGATCGTGCAATGAAATCCAGTACTTGTAGATTACAAATAACAGCCATGGAATAGACCTACCTGTATTTTCAGAGGTCATTTCAAGAAGAAATAAGTAAAAATGTCCCATGCATAAGAAGGGAAGTTTCTTTCAATTTTTGCAGCACTGTAGCTGCAAAGTAATAATCCATGATAGTTTAGAATGGAATTTGATGGATCTACATGAGGGATTAGATGACATAATTCTGGATCCCACATGGCATGTTGTAGATATGCACTCTCAAAATACAGAGCTGTTTGTTAGATACCTCCATCCCACTTTTATGTGAGAGTAATATCAATTCATATGAGTGTTACAGAAGAGAAGGTTTTGCTTTCAGATGTTTACACACTGCTGTGTCCCAATCTGTGATTTCCCAAGTAAAAAAAAAAAAAATTAATGCCAAATAAGATCCAGTCCTCTGGACAAAAATAGAGATCTGCTGGCTTTGGCTTTTGTAGCACTGAGATAGTCAGTCAAGCACTGTCTTGGCTGACAAGGTTAAACTATAGTAATGGCACTGTGGATTTAAAACAAAATTATAATGGAGATAGCAAACTTAGTTTGAGAACTAAAGGTCACTATTTTAGGGAGGCACTGCATAATTTCACATTGTTACTGACTCATATTCATTCCTTGGTATGGATTACTCATGTTTCTGTTAATATAATTGGGGGTGGTTTGCAATAGAGCCTGTTTGGCTGCTGTCAGCTGGGATAGAGGTGCTCATTAACGTTGCTTAAGGGTGAGGGGGTGTGTGCACATGTTTCAGAAACATCTCAGTCTTGAAACTGAATTTGGAGTCACACATTTAAAGAACCTTATATTTATTTGTTTCAGATGGATTCTTTCCAATTATCTTCTCATATTCATGTAAACATCCATCAAAATAATCTTAGACAGCTCCAAGCAATATGTTGTAAAACTCTTCATTGTTCAAAACCAGCCCTCAAAATCGTTGCAGCATAGCATGTGATGTGTGAATATCCAAAGTGTTCCTGTTAACTGGTGCAGATGTAATTGGTTCCTGAGCACACAGGAGGAAAAGCTATCATGCTGCTAGTGAATAATTTTAAGATACTTTGAAAATGATTGATCTCTTCCTTTGTTATTCCTAAAAAAGGAGGGTTTGAACCAAAAAGCATTAGGGCATACAGTACAAAGAGATTGTCAGAGAAAATTTTCCCATGTCTTTAAAAATTGCCATAACAAGACTTCTCTATTGAGTATTGATCAGGTATTACTTTCGTTGTTGGCTCTTTAACAAGTTGTCTTGGTGTGGTGAATGTGACTCTGAAGTGTGATATTTGTAACTTGGCTTTCTTGTGCTGAAGCCACGGTGTGCTTTAGCAAAATCTATGGATTCATTCTGAATGGGTGGAGCAGGCAGGGTGAGCTGTAGTACTCACCAGAGCTCCCTGCAGTACATCACTAGGATGAAAGCATGGATCAGTCAGGATTAACTGAGGATGAGGATTTTGTGAGTCCTGGGAGGTGGTGAGCACAAAGAGAATGTTAAAGGAATGACAAAGAATGCTGTATCCTACATCAATTTGTAAAATAATGATTTTCTAAATCATCTAAACCCCACAAAATTGCGATTGGCTTTAATTTGCATTTAGAGTCTTCAAAACCCCAGAGGAAATTATGTTACATGCAGATGAAGTATCCACATTCATGCTTTAATATTGAAGTTAAAATTAAAAAAGTTGACATGTAAATAATTGTCCTGTCTTGTTGAATCTCTCACAATGTGTTCACAAAGCAGCACTGCAATCTGAAAGGTCCTTTTTTTATGACAGGAAATAGATTTAATTTTTTATTATTCTACTTCATGAAATAAAGCTAAGCCAGTCTGTTTACACAACTAATGGATTTGGGGTTTGATACTCAGCCTAAAAATACCAGCTGTCCTTTATTTGGGTCTCTGAGAAATACATGAACTTCATAAATAATCTGGCTAGAAAGAGAAAGCCAGAAGTTAATGGATATTATTTAGCTCTGTACTGTTGGAGAGAATTATTATGCAGTGATCTGCTGTCCTCAGAGGGCAGCTTGAACCACCTTTTCCTGTACTCCCTCTACCTACAGACACACTGGGAAAATCATAGAGATAGTGCATGTCACCATCTGACTGCTGGGGGACATACAAGCAATTGCTAAACCATAACCTGGAAGGAGAATTAGTCTGAAAATATTTGTATAATGTATTTAACCTATTTCTGGCCAGCTGCGCTTACAGAATAGATTAACTGTGAAATTGTATTCAAAGTGAGTTTTTTCCCACACAAAATAAAAGCATAGAAAAATGGCACAAAATTATATTGTTCATCATTTGCATTCAGGTAACTTTAATATCAGCAGAAAATTCTGCTCTGACTGTTTAATGCAAAAAACTTTGAAAATATTCTGCCACTTTAGTTTTATTGAACTGAGAGCAAGACTTGCTCTATTTCCTTATTTAGTTTTGCATTAACTTATCTCCCTCGAAACTGAGCCATTCAGCACAATCTGAGTGGCAAAGCCTTTTCAAAATCGTCAGTTATTGAGCTGCTTTCCAAGACAACATGGTTTTAATTTCTTAATGCATATTTTGGGCTTAGTGGAACTGTTAGAATTTGTCTTTGTCTACCTGGTGAAGACAACCCATAATTTCTTTACTCCAAAATAGATCTTGACTTCTGGTGGCATTTTGCACATGGAACATCTCCCTGCTATTACTGTCTGATATTTAAATAGTATGCACTTTCTCACAGGAAGGGCTCACTGGGAGCGCTGAAACTTTCTGAACACGCACGACTTTCTCTCCTCAGTGCTGAAGTCCACCCACTCACAGAGTGGGAGCCTCCTAGCACAGGTAATTGGAGCATCAAGTGCTGCAGAGCTGGGAGCAGGAATGCTTGTGTGGAGGGACTGGGACATGGCAGAGCCTTTGAGAGCCTGCAGGAAGCAGCGGGACACTGCGATGTCACAGGAGAGCAGTGGTCACACATCTTCTTTGCAGAGCTGCTGCACGGTCAAAAACACTTTGCATATTGGCTGTGTAGGTCTGGAGTTTGTCTGAACTAGACTCTCATATTTTTCTATTATCCTTTCTTAATAGGGGAAAGGAAGGAGTGTCTAACTGACAGGTCCTACTTCTGGGTAATAATTGTAGAATAGTTTGAGCTGGAAGGGACCTTTTAAAGGTCATCTGGTCGAATCCCCCTGCAATGAACACAGAATAAGTCCACATAAACAATGTTTCCATCAGATCCTATTTGCTTGCTGTAAATTGACTGAGTTTCTGCAAAACTGTGCTTTCTTTCTTTTTTTTTTTTCATTTAGGGAGACGAGCAGGTTTTTTGTAGTCTCTTTCTTGTCTCCTACACATTATGTTTGTCAACATTCATAAGCATGAAATGCAACAGGCTCTTCATCAGTTTCCTCTTTTTTGTATTTAATTTTTTACTCCTATAGCAAAGAAGCTGTAGGGCTTCACCATGGTGCAAATATCACTTAGATACATTTCTTTTTCATTCAAATAATCCAAAGATGTTAATGAGTAGCTGAAATACTTGACAGAGAAGGAGGTTTTTGGATCTTGTATTTCCATCAACTCCACATCTTGCTATGAGAGCAATGCATAAATACATCTAAATATGTCACAGAGTAATGCCATCACTAAAACATACTTTTGAAAGGAATAAATAGAACAAGAACAGAGAGCATTTTTAATTTTATTGCATCAGTGCCCATTAGAGGTTAAGAGAAAAGCAGGATAATGTGCAGCTTTTCAATATTTCATATGCAGTTTTTACATTCAGGCAATTTTAAGGTCCTGGATAGCTGTAATTGAGGAAAGGTGTCACTGAGTTTTATTTTAAATGTACTTGATTGCATCTGGAGTAAGGCACAGCTTTGTTTTATTTCAATTTTTGCTTTTTATCAGAGATGCAGGGATTACCAAGCATATAGAAGACTGAGAAATTTTTTATATTCTGTGCAGTGATTCAGTTTGTGGTTTTGAATATGGCAATACCCATAACAAGAGATTCACTCTGAGGATTGACATGTAATAATCTGGAAGGGATACCTCTATAGCCCTATGCGTTTTTTGTAAAGGTGTTCCCTACCTATACTGGGTTCACCAGAACCTTTCTAATTGAACAATACTCACACCTCCTATGTAAATAATGAGTCTTTAATATTTTCTAGAATATGGCAGGTTACAGGTGTTCAGCTTTTGCTGCAATATTGAATGTTACTTGCCATGTGTACTGCAGTGGTTCACACCCCTCTGAGGCCCTTCTGTGGACAAGAAAAACACCTCAAAGTATCCAAGCACAGAAACCTACTGTCTATCCAAAATTTTGCATAGAGCTGAAAAGGGGCAATGAGTAAAGGCTCTCTTTACCCTGGGGCCAGTTCTGTTCTCCCTTTGACAGCCTCCTAGCTAATGCAGTTTGTTCACTGGATGAAATGACAGCTGTCTCCACTGACATTTTTCTGAGGTTAAAAAAAAAGAAAAAGATTGAAAAAAGGAATTTTCTTATGTTTACTCCTTTAAAAGAAAGTCTAGAAAATGATAATAGACCAGCAAGCTTAAAAGCTGCTCGTGCCACCCTGAACTAAGATCCCTTCTCATATATGACAGGCATAGAAGACAAAACAGTGGGAATCACTGCACCTACTTTGATAGACAGGATTACTTGCTAGATAGTATTTAAGGTTTTTGAAAGTCATCCCTTGTCTTTATTTAAGTGAGGGAGAGACCACAGGTAAAAGTCAGGGTGAGTGGTGCTGCTCATTGCAACCAAGGTGGACTGGCTCAAACTGATAGATTACCAACTAGGTATCATCTGTAGAAGCTGGTCAAGCTGGACTAGAGGAATGAATCTGGAATAGGTCTCAATAGTGATTTTTTTTATAGCTTCCTGTGCTGATAGAGGTACTGAAGGATCAGAGAAACCTGGTTTTCAAATGTGCTGTATTTGCTGAATAGAGAAAGGCAAATATGGCAATAATTTTAGTCTCAGTCATTGGTTTACTGATTTCTGTTGGTTGTAATTCTCTGCTTTATATTATCTGAAGAAAGGAAGATTAAAGAAGCACTCAGCCGAGAGGGGTCTGCAAGTTCTGTTGCTGTTGAGAAGTGCTATTATTTACCTGATCAACTTAATCCATTTTATAGTGTAAACAGTTCTGCAGATAAACATCTGCACTGCTGTGGGTGGAGATATCCCACATGCACTGCTGTGCAACAGCGTGCCCACCTATTGAGCATTGCCACATGCATCCCCTGAGCAGAGCTTGTAACCACAGTGTCTTTGTGGAAGCAATTTTTCATTACTTTAGTTTATATAGACTACCCCTAATACCAGCAAGAAGTAATTGCAGAGGCTTAGCATGGTATAATTAGAAGGTTTATTATGCCAGTTGGAGGAATATTTTATATTAACACTGACAAGTTTCCTGAGAGTTTTCTGTGAAAAACAAAATGAGAACATGAATGTGATGCCAAATCTATCAGGTGAATGTTTTCCAGTATAAAGTCACCTTTCTAACATCTTATTCATATTAACATACCAGTTGTGGCTCCAGAAACTTCCTAGAAGTACTGCTTGCCTCAACAATGAAACACTGCTGTGCAAACAAATTAATGCAGTAATTTGGGGATTTAAGACCTTACAATAATCTGTGAAGATGTAAATAATTATTTGATACACTACCATTAAGACAGACAAATCTGTCAAAGTAGTGACTGAATTTAATTACATCTTCCTCTTATGTTTATGTATCTTAAAAATAAAGAAATAGAATATTATCCATCATTGCTTAATGCCCAGGTAAATTTAATCAATATATTATTCACTCAGAGATGGTCTCTCAGCATGTAAGATAGCCATATCACTGACTAGAAATTAATATTTTTTAGTAGACCCCTAGGCTGCAGCCATCCATCACACTATTGGAGTGATATCTTGTTACCAGAGGCAGCATCAGCACAGAAAGAAAGGTGTTCTGCCTGCATGACACTCATCTGGAGTGGCATTATTCAACACCTTGCATGCAGTGTGGGACGACGAAGGATTTGAAAAGATGTTCTCACAGCACCTTGTGGTAATGGAGCAGAAAGGAGTGAAATTATTTTGTTGAATCCTATATTTGCAAACGTGGGTGGAATTTTCTGAATAATTTTGTCTGAAATGAAGCCTTTGCTCAATTTGCTCCCCTACCTGGGAGAAGTGAATCCACACCTCCTCTGGGAATACTTCAGTCAGAAGGCTACCACTTCATCTGGGGCAGTATTCCCTCATGCCCTGGATTGCATATAATAATGACATTATGCCAATAATCAACAATTAAATTGGCTGGGGGGAAACACCAATGGGAGTGAATCTACAGCACAGAGATTAGGGCACTCATCTGAGAAACACTTATCCAATTTTTCTCTAAAACAGGCAAAGAAGGAAGTTGAACCAAGGGCTGCCTTTTATTCACCTGGCCTTAGAACTGAAGCACATCAGGTGACACCCAGACTTGTACTTGGAGGTTACCATGAAAAACAGCAGTGCATAACAAACAGTGCAAAATGACTTTAGCACTGCTTCTAAAACTATTTCACAGCAGTGTCTGACTTTCAGGAAATAGTGTTATCTTAAAAAAACCAAACCACTACTGCTATACCAAAGTTTGCTTCAAATATGATATTATTAATAATTTTGGCATAGATTTCTGTAGAAGTTCATGATGTTGAACCCTTAGACATAAGTGCAACAGTGCCTGTTACAAGATTAGTTTTAGATTAGTTTAGATTAGACAACCATTTTTTTCTGTAGTGAATAATATGCAAAGCACATTTAAAATATATTATGACTAAAAGGAGTTTTGAAGATTTGCACCTTTATCACATAGAATACCATAAAAATAAATTGGCTGTCCAGATGTTCAGATCAGGCCTGTGTGAAAAGAAATAGTATAATCTTGATTTCTGTACTGCATAGATTGAAACCAAACTTGAATTTTATGGGTCATAAACATCTGTGACGAATGATTTTTTTCTTCAAAATTTAATTAAATAACAATAATGCTTCTTGCAAAATCTTACTTCAAGTAGTATTTTTATGTACAATTTACCAGTTAAAAGATGCAATTAACTCCTCAGTTTTTACAGTGGCTTTCATAATGTTGCAAGCTCCACAAGTTCAAACATAATGAGTCATACCCTAGTCTCCCCTACAAAGAATAACAATTGTGCCATTTACTTGAAAATCATGACATGTAATTTACCTGTTTGGATGGGTAGAAATTATCTCCTGATTTTTTTAAGTTTTCTAGGGAAGAGGCTGGACTCTAAAATCCATGCAAGAGAAGGATCAAATGCAAACAGGTGTCCATGGACTCCCCCCTCTTTTGGCTCTTTGCAGGAGTTATTCCATGCATGGCCTAGGGAATGGGGGACCACAACTTTGACATCTGTCTGTCTCCATCACTGCTGGCTGTGCTCACATTTGGCTGTATTCCTCTTCAGATGTATCCTCTTTCAGATCATTTAGCAGCCAATCTCCTCATGCCTTGTATATCAGAGCAAGCCCCCTAAATCCAAGGGCCCTTATTTCAGGCTCTTTAACATCCTCCTCCCCAAGGAAGGGTCAGAGTCCCTCTCCTCCCTACCCATCACACACCATCCAGTCTCTTCATTTGAGCTTTGAGGATCCTTGAGCACAGCTTGGCTGCCCTGCAGACTGACAGCAATCTTCCTTCTGCTCATAGATTTGGGAGCCACAATTCCCATTTTTAACATCTCTTCTCAACATATCTTGCTACATCACTTGGAACAGTATTTCATTTGCTAGAATTTGTGAAGCATTAATGAATGGTCTGTTTGTGAAACATCCTGGAACCTCTCACAGAAATCAGAGATGTTCAGTTCTCCGCCCCTGGTAGTGCTAAATTACTAGCTCTTAAAAATTGAACACATTTATTGCAGGTCTGATTGCTTGAATGAAGTAGCTCTTACTGCTTTGAAACAATCAATTGGCTTTCTGAGATTCTGCTCTAACTTTAGATTAAATATGGCATGAACCAGTAAATTCCCTCATACTGTGGTTATTTTTTTCTTGTCCTAAATGAGTAAAAAATAATCTCTTATTACACTGAGGTTTAGCAAATAGATGGAGGATGGTTGATTTTATTGGAATTTTGCCTACTCAGAGGCTTGGAGCTGACCCTGAGGTATAATCTGGTTTGTCATAGCAGTGAGGGGTTTGCTGGAATACAGAACCCTGTCAGGATAAAGGAATTAAATCTGGCAAAGGTGGGCCTCTAGTTACTACACCTGAAGTAGGAAACAGACCTGTGTATTCACATTTAAGCTGCTAAATGACAGATTCACCCAGTGAGAAACTGAAACAAAACTGAGTTCAGTGGATTTATTCAACTCCATCCTCGATGTCAGAGAAAATTACTTATGCCTTATTTTGCTGTTTTGCTGGCTTTCCTTTCCCTCAGATTTCTTGTTTAGTTTTTGAGAGTCAGGTAGAAGAAGAGTGGCATCAGAGGCAGACAAGTGAGGTGTTTTGTTTTGGTCGTTCTCCATGAAATCTGAAATGGTAGAATCCTGCAATGGTTTGTATTGGAAGGGACCTTAAAGACCATCTAGTTCCAGCAGCCCTGCTATGGGCAGGCACATCAACTGTGAGATGAGGTTGCTTAAGGCCCTGTCCTACCTAGCCTTGAACAATTTTTGGTAGGAAGGGGTGGAGGAACTTGTTTTCAGAAGAGAATGTGATAATGTGATGATATACCAATCCTCCTTTCAGCTTTTCTGATTTTGTTTTGTTTTGTTTTGTTTTTTGAGAAATCTATCTGAAATTGCATGAACCCAGAGGATTGTTACATCTGCTGGGAAATAATATTCTGGCACTTCCACCTCTCAAGTTTCCTATAAACCTCTGTGTCTTTGAGCTTAGATACCTTCTGCGTTTCTGCTTAACACCACCTGATGTTTTCATCCCAGTGGGAGGAAGATAAAAAAAATACATTCTTCTCCATGACAATCCTCTCCACAAGGCTTGACTTCATGGTTTTCTAAACCTCTCATTTGAAAAATAGAGGGCATTTGATACTTACCACCTGATTAATTGCCATCTTGTCAAATCAGGCTGAAAAATTGGTGCTTGTGTTGCAGGCAGCTTGGTTTCTCATCAGGTACACAATATATATGACTTTTTAAACAAAGAACATGAAGCTCTGTTGGCAAAGTGGTGAACTGAATATCTCTTAGGATTCATCCTTGCCATTTTCAGAAATAATCTGAAATTATCAACTTGACCTTAGTTTACTGAGCAGCAGGCACACTGCAAAAGACCTAATTTCTCACTTCTGTGATCTCCTTTCATATGCTGGTTTGGGGAATAGACTAATAATTCCAAGCCAAAACCTTGGTACAGTGAAATGGAATAGTAAAACTCAATTGATTTAAAGTCACCTAAGGTGAGTTTTTGAGGGTTTTCAGACAGACTTTTTGGCATCTTCTTTCTAGTTTATCTTCTTGGAGTTCCTAAATGTCTACTAAAATTTGTAACTGTGGTGCAGATACACATATGGTAAATTGAAGTCAAGCTTGCTTTTCTGTCTCTCTTTCAAAATCTTATAGACCATAAAGAAAACTAGTTTTCCCTCTTATCTTCCATGCCTGCTGGGTTCTATTCTGTGGGAGTTAAATGGTGCAATTTGAAAAAGACAGGCAAAATATAATGTGAAGCTGGTGTCCAATTCTAAGAAAAATAATTCTTAAAATATTTTACACTGTTTACACTGTTCTGATATTAAGGTAGTTTATTTCCCCTTGCATCAGTTCCAGTGAAATGCTAAATGCTCTTGATGAATGAAAACTAGAAAAAAAAATTTCAGCTCTAACACTAGAGAATAAAATTACATAGAGGTGATAAACCAAGAGCTTTTTGTTAGCTACTTATAAAAATTGAAATATTCATTTTTTCTAATAATAGTGGTACACTATATAATATTATTATTATTAATATAATATTTTTTCAATTATTATATTAATAATTTAATAATAAAACAGAGCCAAAATGCAGGTATTTGGAACATAAATATTTTTTATAGTTACAATAAATATTTGAGTGTTGCTGGCTTGCTTCTTGACTTCAGAACAATTCGTTAACAAAAACAGGATATTTATATTTCGTAAGCATGTGTCAGGATGAGAAGTCAATGCCAAATTTATAAACAAAGATTTAATACAGTTTGTTCAGCAGGTATTGTAGTGATGGCTTTCCCAACAGGAGATTAATGAATGAAAATTCAATCTTGATATGAAAACCTCATATTTAGCCTCATATGTTCATAGATTTTTTCCATAAAGCTGATGAAGGTAACTCATTCCTGAAGAGGTCTGAAATAAAAAAAAAGGCACAATAAGTTGGAATAAAGCCAGAGATATTTAATGGAGAGATTTCAATGCAGAAGGTCTGGAAAGGCAAAACCACAACCTTCAGATTTATTAAATGACAAGGAAAACTATATATCTAAAGCAACTGAACCAGTTTAAAAGTATTTGGCTCTGCCCCTTCCAGTTTCTGGATTTGTGGATCACCTGACATTTTATTGATTCTCAGCTCCTGCTTCCCTCTAAACAGTGGCAGATCCCTTTGTAACACCAGACTTTCAGTTCAGTGTGACAAAGAAATTTCTCCGTGTCTACCTTCAGCAGACTTAATTCAAATTTTCACCAATTTTAACAGGAAAATGATCAGGTTTTGCACAGCCACCACACAATCATCATCCTCATTCTGGTTGTTCAGTGCAATGAGCTGGTGGGAGTGTTCCCTCTCTCAGTCTTTTTTTTTTCCCTTGGCTACCTTCCTTCCCATCACTCACTCCCCCAGGATCACAAAGCCTGTAAGTAAAATAAACCAAAACTTTAAAGTCTCAGCTTCCACACAGACTGTGAAGGAGTAGCTAGCACAATACAAAATAAATAGCAAAAATCACAAATACTTGTTCCCATACCAGAAATCCTAAATTAAATTTGGTTACCCGAGGACAAAAAGCTTTCTTTGAATGCTGCACTGCAACTTAAAGATTCAATTAACTACTTCCATCATGCTGGTTTTGTACCACTAAGGTAAAACTGACTTCACAAAAAGGAAGTCACAATCAATACAAAGTGCAATCTCCCACCGTTTGTTTGAGCATGTTACCAAGTTGGTCAAACTAATCAGAAAATTATGTCCCGAAATTCTGTGGAAGCAAGGCCAGCATTCTTCAGCGAGGACTGAAAGGTTCACTTGATTTTATTATGGCATAAACATAAGCAGCATTATCTTTCCCAGGGGTGCTTTCAGGGCCTTTTCACTCCTGACCATACAGTGAAGTGCTGTTTAAATTAAGGTGTCCTTAGTCTCTTCTAGCTCCTGAACTCAAATTATCCGACTGCATCATCTCACACAGCACTTAGGTTTTAAAGGTAATGTTGTTACTAGAAATGCAGGTGTCAAGTCACTTGATACTTTCCTGACTGTCCCAAAAGACCAAATATTTTGAGCTATTTGAAGATTTCCAATGCTATCTAGACCAAATCATCTCACTGCTAGAGCCATGGAATGAAAAGAATGAGATTGTAAAACGGGACCCTAAAAATTATAGAAAGGGAAGTTTAATTTCAAAATACACTCTGATTTTCCTAAGATTTTTGTCTTTCAGAAATGTCAAAAGCATCACACAGACCTTTACCTTGTTCTTTTAAATACTGTAGGGACCTCATTAATCATCCTGGGTAGGTTGGACATTCAACCTCTTCCTGATCAGAAACATTTTATTTTTTCCCTTTTGATTCACCAAAGCCTATAATCTACTATCTGATTTAAGTCTCTTTTATGAAGAAGACTGCCAGGTTTTCAACTTTGCTGTGTAAAGCCTCCCAGTTCCAATTTCAAATGTGATTAAGATAATTTGAATAGTTTTCCAAGCCTTGGGTGTTAGAAAAAATTTCTCAGTGTTACAGTAGCATGGAAGAGTATGGATGGTTTAATGGGCTTTTGTCTCTTAATAGGGGTCTAAACCTTGGCCATGTAGCAGTGAGAAAAGTGTAGAAAGAAAACTGTTCCTCTATATAATCAGGGAAATACCTAAAGCAATATATCCTAGTAGATGAGAAGATTACAGAGCAGGTAGAAGAGTGATGAGAAAACATATGAAAGAGTATTTTCCAGGCACCTTGTGATCAAACCACTGCTCCCTTTCAGCCCTGCTGCTCAAGCCCAGCAGCAGCTCCTGGTAAAGTTTGTTGAAATCTCTTTTTGTGGAGAAATATTCTCTTTATGCACAGTCCCTTTCTCTCTTTTCACAATCCACACAAGTTTGGATTTCTTCTCTTCATAAATGTGTGCATGCCACCCTAATAGAATGTGTTTAGTGCCATTTTATCATACTGAAGCCACTGCTTGTTTGTATTTTTCCTTCAAGCTGTCATCTGGGTGAATGACTGTGAAGGCTTAAGTGAAACCAGCTCTTAGCAGTCTCCTGCAGTTATATGTTTGACATAAAAGGTCACAAGGAAGACATGATAAAAAACATTTATACCTCTGTTTCCAAAAGCAATTAATTCAATATCTAAATTTTTTCTAAGTAATGGGCACACATAGACTTTTACACACACAGTACACTATAGTAATTTCCTTCTACCCAGAAATTCCAACCATTTCACTTATTTGGAAAGCTTTAAAAGTCCTGGACAAGCTCATTCCAAAGCCAGATAGAGTTCTCAATCTGTTCTTGCTTTTTTTTTTTTTTTCCAGTGTATTTATATGAGATGTGAAACAGAAAGTGAACACTTAGAATTTTTATATCAACTGAAGAGGACAGAGAAACTAGAACCTAAATTTTGTAGATGGTCATGGAGTCAACCATCATAAATCTCCCCTGAAGATCAAAAGAAAGCTCCTTTATGACATTTCTTCTTTGCCTTCCTCTTTATTGTGTGTGTGTAGTTCACCTTGGTTTTATTGCTATTTTGTATGGATTTGGTGTAATTAGTATTGTAAAGATGAATCTTTTTATCACATTAGTAATGACGTAGAAAAATAATAAAGTCTGCTGCAAAGACTATCTATGTCAGAAAAAAATAACATCTTACATGTTTTGAATATTGCAATTAGCTGGAATCTGCCTCAGTAAAGCATTTAGATCAGGGTTTTTGTCAGAGATGGTTCAAAATGATTTTTACTTTAGGCTGACGAATGTAGTGGGTGTGTTCTTTAAGATACTTTCTTTACCTCGAGTGACTTAAAAGATTGCTCCTCAGCTAAATTATAGAAAGTTGTAGCTGAACTGTGATCGAGGAGCACACTGAAGCCTCCCTGAGGAGTGAGACAGTTTAATTTCTGTACACTCAGCAGAGCTAACTAATTTAAACAGTTCCAATTTTTATATTTTTAACCTCTTTTATGAAATGTTCCAAGACATTTATGAAAGGAAATTTTTATGATTGCTTTGTTTCTTCTTAAATCTGTACTGGAAGAACACCATTCCCACAGCTCCCATGGGAGGTAGGGGAGAAGGAGGGAAAAGTCTCTGACACAAAGGCTCTAAAGCAGGAGTAATTTGCTTATGCCACCCACTCCTGCCCTTAGCTATGATGAGTCTTACACACACAGATTGCTGTGGACAGTAAAGGCCATTATGATAATCTAGTCTGACTCTGCACAACACGGACCAAAGACCTTCACCAATCATTTCTGCACCATGGCTGTAACACGAGGCTGTAATCTGTCTTTTAAAAAAGCACTCTAACTTGATTAGAAGAGCTATCACACCCCCTAATAAGTTGTGCTAACAGCTAGTTATCCTCTTTCAAAATTTGTGTATCCAAGTACATCAAGATAGTCTCTAAAATTTCAATCTCTGTTCTCTGCATTGAAGAGTCACAATTTTTCCATAATTAAGTTCTACTTGACTGTGATCTTAATCTTTTAACCTTCTATTGAATAGGCTAAATAGACTGTTATTCATTATGGCCTCATATTAGAACTAATTTTTCAGACCTCAGATCATTCTAGCTCTTTTCTCTTTGCCTTTTCTTTGAAATCCTGACCCAAGACAAGAGGAGGTTTTTCAGACTATGGTCTTATTTAAAGTCACCATTCCAACAAAAAAATCAATCATTACATTCACCTCAGGAAACCAACTGGTAAGAGCACTGGTGTTCTTCAACACTAAGGCATGTCAGCATGGATAAACACTGAACCAAATAGTTAAGCCAAGAAATCAACCATCAGAACTTGGGGTAGGTTTTCTTTGTTATTGCACCACTGCCTTAATGTCCAACAGCCTATAAATAAGCTTATAATAAGCAAAGTGAGTTGAAGGTTAGAAATAACTGATATGATTAAAGCTGTGTGTTAACTGTAGTGAATTTATCCTTCAGACACACAGTATTCCTAGAACCAAGGAAAATGAAACATGAGTATGGTGCTCTGTAGTTGTGTGTTGGCCATTCTAGATCAGGTATAAAGAACACAAATGCATGATAGCTTGATCTCTGATCTACATTTCATAAAGCAGAGCCCCTATGATCAATTTAAAAAGTGGATAATTTAGCTAATCATGAAGGAACTTTATTTTCAAGCTTCTGTGATGCTACAATATCCTGTGCTCACAGAAGAATGTGTAATGCTGATGATGAACAGGATTTCTTTAAATGACCAACTTGTGCTCCACATCCATAATGCAAGTTATGTTCAAACTAACCACAGAGATCTAATCCAAATCTAAGTCCTGTATCAAATATTTTTTTTAGCCTTTTATAGCTTTTAACATTAGGATTATTACCCATCCACAGAACTGCAACATATAAAGCTTCTCCTTCACTTGGAAATTAGGACATTTTCTTTGATAAAAGACCCAGGTTCATCTTGTGTCTTCCTTAGTTACAGAACCTAAAGATTATCTAGAAGATAAGCTGATACATTACTAGTGTTACTATCCCTTTTAATAATGTCAGTTTGAAAGGCATCAGATTTATCACACGGTGTTGTGAGGCCCCCACTTTCACATTTGGTAGCTGTGGATGCAGTTTAACAACGTGGTGAGAGAAAGAAAGATATTCCTACCAGATCCCACAGTGCTACAGGGGGTGCAGAGAGATAAGCCTACACTAATGATAACCACCCCTTCGTGTCACATGCAGGAATTTCCTCATTCAGCTCAGATAAGCTCCAGTGCACCTCCTTCCATATTCCCCTCTTCTTCTATCCAGACTTTCCAGGTCCTTGCCATTTTTTCCAGATTATATTTTTATGACAGCATCAAAAGTTATCAACTTGAGGCACAGCTATAATGGGACAAACATTCCACAATCATACAGATGGCGTTTCAGCCCCGAGACAATTGGCAGGTCAGATAAAAGATGGGGAAAAGGAAATTGTCCTTATTGAAATAAGGGCAGGGAATGGAGATACAGTTATCACTTAAAAAGAGAATGATTCTGATGGAGTGACAAGTAATGAACAGAGGGCTCTTGATTTCCATTTAATTATAAGAAAATATTACTTTGCCTAGAAGTTAGATATGAGATTGTGGAATGAGTCCATCAGTACAGAAGTGTGGATTCAGAGAGTAGTGACAAAGCAGAACTACCTGTTTCATTCATTAGTAAGCCATTTTCAGGATACTTATTTCTGATTAATTCCATGGGTTTGTGTTGGACAGGAGACCCTTTTTACATTACTTAATTTTCAGAAATGATCAAAATACATTTTTTTGTATTTTCTAAAAAATATTTCAGTAAAAAAGCACTATAGAAATGATGTACTCCAGGAGATGAAGGTGAGCAAACTCATAGGCAACTGAAACCAGGAATTTATAATCCAAGATGTTGGGAAAGCTCAAAAAAAGGGTGCTACTGATCCTACTTGTAATATGATCAAAGGGAAAAATTTTACTAGAGATCAGAAGAGGAGTGTGTGTTCTTCAAAGATAAAATGCCTTGAAATTCAGAAGCTGGTTGTATAAGTGATGGCATGTAAATTGATCTAAAATACAAAATGGTGCACAAATGCTGGGGAAAAGTCTCTAGAATCAAAAAGGCAGAGTGACTCCTGTAGTTTGTCTCAGCTCCAAAAATACTTCAAAAAAATCTTTTAGAAGCACTTAGCACAATGATTGTGTCGTGGGTATGCCGTGGACAGCTGCCAGACACCCACCCAGCCACTCTCTGATTCTGCTTCCTTAAGAAAACAGCAGAGATCAGTCACCAACTACTATCACGGGGAAAAAAGATTAGACTTTAGAAAAAAATAATATCATTTCAATAGATTTGGAAAGTGAGAAACAGACAAAATGAGAGCAAATTTCTCCCCATCCCTCCTTTTTCCCAGGGTCAGGTTCACTCCTTCTTCCCTGACTCCCCCAATTCCTCCTCTCTGGGAAGAATGGGCAAATGGCAAATGGAGCTTTATGGTCAGTCCATAGCAGGTCCTCTCTAAAGCTGCTTCCTACTCACACTTTTCACCTGCTCCAAGTGTTGGTTTTCCACAGACAGCAGCTTTCTTCAGGCAGTACTCACCTGCCCTGGTATGGGGTTCTCCATGGGCTGCAGTGAGGATATCTGCTGTGATGTTATCCTCCATGTGCTGCAGGGGAGTCTCTGCTCCGGTCCTGGAGCACCTCCTCTCCCTCCTTCTCCACTGACCTGGGTGCTTGCAGAGCTGTTTCTCACATTTCTTTCCTCACTTTCCCATGTGTCCCCTTGTCCTATCTTAAATACTTTTTCCCAGAGGCACCAGCAGCTTGGCTCATGGCTCAGGTGTGTCCTGCAGCTGTCTGAGGGGCCTGGCTGGAGCTGCTCATGTTCAGCACACACTGCCCCAGCCTCTTCTAGCAGATGCCAGCCCTGCAGCTCCCCTCTGCCAACACCATGCTGCAGACACCCAGTGCTCCAGGTTTTTAGCAGCTCTGCAAGGAACTGAATGAGCTCTGATCAAAAACTGAAGGATTTTGCTATGTGTGGTGCTTGAGTATAAAGACTCAAAGCATGAGTGACTGCTTCACTGTGAGCTATTGAATCCCTGGAGCATCTTAAACAGGATGCATGTGCTCTCCCTTGGCATGGGTGTCCTCTGCCTGGCTGTCTTCCATCAGCTATAAAGCTGGATGCAGAAGTGTCCATTCACAAACTGCATGGGATCTGTCGTCCTGGAAGAAAGAATAGACTTATGCTAGTGGAGCGATTTGCATGAAAATCTAGAGATTTCTTGTTTCTTTGTTCATCAGGCCCTTTATTCTCTGATGTATAGGGCCTAATGTATGTATGGGGAGGGATTTGATAATTTCAGAACCTAGCGCCTAAAAAGTAACTTTTTTGTTTGGAAGTGAGTGCTAAATTATGAGAATTACAAGGCAGTGCACAGGATCTCCATGTGATTGTTGGAATTTTGTAATCAAATTCCATTTCAGTGTGAATCACTTTTACTCACAGATCATCTGTCTCAGTCATCAGATTCAAAGGCTCAACAAAAGGAACAAGAATGTCTACCAGATGCCTCCAAACATTTGCTCAGTGCTCCCTGTGCAGTGGCTTGAACAAATCATTGCATGCCAGCTCCCCCACCCACTTGTGCTCTTTTTCTCTCACATGGGGCACTGACCTTTACCCCTGGGATGACCTGATTAATGAGGTTAGAGAGATGCAGGGGATGCTGTAGGGAGATCAAGGCTGCATTGCAGAGGCTTTGCACAGCACTTGTGCAGAGTGGGCACGTTCTGGGGAGTGAAATACCTGCAGCACAGTGACGTTGTTTCACTGCTTGTGTCACTGCAGGTTGTGTTTCAAGCATGCAGAAGGGCAGGTCCCTGATGTGGGATACCTACTTTGGATCCTGGATTCTTCTGGGGTTTTTTGTTTCGGTGTTGTTTTTTTTCCAAAGTTTGAAATCTTATTTCTATGTTAGACTGGATTGAGACTCTTGCAAGTTTTCCAAATCATCGGGCCAGCTGCCAATCCAAAAGAGAAACAATGAATCAGATTTCTTAGATGAGCCTATGTGTTTATGTTGAAATGTTTACCAGTCCTTGTTCTTTGGACAACAGAGACCATTGCTTTGCTTGCCTACTGGGAGGAGCAAAGAAAAATTGGTTTAATTTGAAGGAGAGAAGGTTCTGCCTGGATGTCAGGGAAAACTTTGTAGTTGATATGGGGGCAAGAGCCCAACTCAGGACAATGTGTCATTGAGGGCTTTCAAGAAGAGGCTGGGCAGCAGCTGCAGGGGCAGCTGCACCAGACCAGGGATGTGCCCTCAACAGTCTTTTTAAATTTTTGTCTTTGGTTTTATGGTTTACTCTGTGCAAACCATAAATAACTAGTGTTTAATCCTAAAGTCCACAGAAAGAAATTTTATTTTTTCCCCTGGTTAAATATTTCAGAAAAAAAAAAAAAAAACAACGAAAAAAAGAAAAAAAAAGAAGAAACCAACCAAAAAAAACCCAACCACACCAAAAAACAAAAACAAAACCAACCAAAAATTAACCCTCCAAACCAAAGCCTGCTCAATGAAAGAACAAGCACTGATTTTGATGAGTCAATGAGTAGTTCAGTCTGGGCTTTCATACCTCTTGGATAGCTCTGTGACTTTTGAGATGAGAAAGGCTTTTCCCACGGATCTAAAGGAGGAGCCTCTCTGCAGTGTGTCAGACTTTAAGGGCTGCTTGTTAGACAGAAATACTTGTAATGGTACCTGGTGCTGTTGCACCAAGTTGCAGGTGGAGCTGCATGTTTATCTTTTCCCCTCCTCTTCTGCAATTTCCTAATTGTTTTCAGCCCCTCTTGCAGCACTTTTGTGCCTACCTCCAGGATCAGAATTTCAGTGTTACAAATCCTCAAATTCATCACAACATTAAGAATTTCCATCCAGGTGCACCTATTGTGGCAATGCCAGTGATGTGGCAATGCCAGTGATGTGCCTCTGCCGCCTACATTTCTCTGTAATAGAATTTTCTCTCAGATGACTGCAGAACATCTATTCAACTAATTGATAAAGCAAGAAAATTCAGTGGCAAAGCCAACTGATGTGTATAATCAAGGAAAACTGAAACCTTCTTTTTCCAAGCAGATCTGTCAATTTGCAAACCAATCTTGTTAATCAAACAAAACCAGGTGTAGGAGCTAAAAATAGAGCTGTAAACTTAAATGTATTTTGTTCTGATAAAAAATTTGTTTCACTTTTCTTTCTCCCAGAGGAATTTTTAGCAGACTGTAAGAGAAACTGAATTAGAGAAGGTTGCAAGGTTCTGCACAAATGGGAATTAAAAACTTTCTCTGTAATAAGGGTAAGTTTTGAAACTATTAGCAAAAAAATATACACTATGAAAAGCATTAAAATCTACAATATGATAGCAAAAAAATGTAAATTTTAAATTACATTACAAAATCCACTTTACATTTAGAAAATAAAGTGGATTACTTTATGTTTAGAGCTGTGTGAACTAGACACAGGAAAGACTCTATTGCTATCTATGTTTAATGTCATAGAAACAAGACATTAATTCCATATAATTGGGCCCTCCTTGTTAGGCATGCTACAAGTGAAAAATAATTCTTTACTGAGGAAAAAAATAGGATAGAAAGAGATTTAGGAGTATGTATTCACACACTTATGGGTAGAGTAAGGTGATTAGAGTAACTGCCTGAAATATATAAACACAAAAAGGCTTTTGCATTATTTGAAAGGACATTTCAGACATCTGAGTGTGTCCCTCCATGGGGGCCTGTCTGTAAAAGGGCAGCCTCTAAAAGACAGATTTATGGAATGACATGAGGAATACTTTACTCTGTGCTAGCAAATAACTAGAGACCATTGCTGAGGCCTGACTCATCGTGCTGCTAACAAGGGGCAGCTTTGTAGGCTTCTGTAGAGTAATGCTTTGTGAAAGGTGCAATGGGGAATAAAAGGTCCTGGACCAGTAACACCTGAGCTTATCAGACTTATCAGATGTTTAACTCCACTGATTCTCAAACATAGTCAATAAACCAGACCCTCACCCTGAGGAGCCTAATTTTTCTATCAGAACGAATCTGCTGTAATACATCAGAGAAAGGTGAGCAAAAGTGTCACTGGTGACTGAATTTGGTTTGTATTTTATGGCACCTTTTTCATTAATTTCAGTTGGAACAAGAAAGAATTTGCAATATTTGCCTTTGTATGCCACAGTATGAATGCAAGAGACCTGACTATGTCCTGAATGCTTACACAGATGTGCACACAAGGAAAGGTTTCACTTCTTGGGGTGCAAATGCTTACAAGAGGAGGCAAGAGCATAAGGCTTAGAACAATGAGCAATCTGGATGCCAACCACACTCGATGCCAACTGCCTTTATGAGCATTATCAAAACAAAGGGAAAATGTGCTAAAGGGAATAGGGATGATTCAACTCATGGAAAACTGAGGGCAGCAGAATGCATACTTTGATCCTATGGCAACTGAATTATTTAGACTGAAGATTGGAAAATGATCTGTCTGCATAGTTTTACTAACAGTCTCGAAACCAAAGAGCGTTTAATTTCCTTATTATCCTAAATCAGTCAATGGATGAAAACTAGCAGTAGAACAAAAAAGAATGAAATTTTTAATTATTATTTAGTGAGGCTTCTTTAAATGTACACAGATAATCCTGTTCTGGAGGAAGAGAGCAAAATATAGGGCTGGAACTGGTATTAGAGGTTAATACTCCCTGTGATAGAGCAGGAGTATTTTATAAGAGCAGTAGTGGAATGAATCCTTCATAAAGAGCCTCTTGGACATGCCATCAGGTATTGGTGAAATCCTGTGTGTGCACAATCTGTTTGGACAAACAAGCTTTGCTTGTGAAGGCTCTGCCACAAGCATTTGCAGATGTCAGGTTTCATCTCCTCTGCCTGTAAGACCTGAAAGCAGCGTGAGGCTGAGGCCCCTCAAGAGACATGCCCTTGTGTGATCCCACCTAATATATGCAGGAATTAATACACTGTGAGATTTTTTTGCTTATCCTCCTTGCCAGACTTTAACATGAAAGTTCCCCAAGCAGCTGTGCTTGTTTTTATTCTCTGCTACAACCTGGCCTGAGACACAGGGGTGGTTTGTTGAGACTCACAAAGTGGACATTCCTCTTTCTCTCTTTATGGCAAATTAAATTCAGCCAAACCTGTGCCCACAGCCATTACTCACACAAAAGCATTTGGGAATAGGTTAATATCTCACTTCTCCCACCTGCTTTTCAGGGCTGTGGAAGGTTTCCCTTCCCATTCTCAAGGAGAGTTGTTGCCTGGGCAGATATCTGTGCTGTGATCTCTGTGCCCGTGTGCCCCTCTAGTTTGGCTTAGTCAAAACTGCTGCCCACCAAAACTTTTGTGATTTCATTCCTGCTTTGGACTGAGCATTAGAGAATCCATGCCTAAAGCTCAGGTCTTCCCTTTCTTTCAGTGAATGCTGTAAGTCTTAGGTTCCTGCCTTACACTTTATTCTGGGCAAAATAATACCTAAATTACTCTTTGTGTGGAGGAAGAGTTTCCACCTGTGAAAGAGAGTGGCTCTCCCCTGTTAGATTATCCTGCAGATTGTGGCTAAAGGAAAGCCCTGAGAAATATGTTCCAGATTTCTTCTGCCTAGAAATTGTGTAACAGATAAAAAAGCATACATTCTACCCCTAATTTACCTTTCCTATAAACACCAAGGAGATTTAGGTGTCCTCCTGAAGCTCAATTAGCTGTCCAACACCTGGAGAATATACCTTCCCACGCCATCCATCCTCCCAGGATTTTTCCAGCAGCATTGCAGTTAGCATGCATTTTGTTGCAGATGCTCATTCATACTTCCCACTCACACTGCATGGCCTTTCTGCCCTCATATAATGTAATGTACAGGGGAGAAAACGGTTTAATTTGTGATTTGGTGAATCCATACAGTTCAGCACCGAGAACAAATCAGTGATAGGCAATTCTGCTCAGAGGCAGCTGTATGAGTGAGGCTGTATCTGTGAGTGTTGCCACTGTATCATACAAAATTTTCTTGGTTTGAAGTTTAAATCCATACCTCTGATTATCCATAGGATTATTTTGCTTACAGCTTTACATCTGGAGTGTGACTGAAGGATTTACTGACGTGACATATATGTCAGCATGAAAATACTATTACAGGACCATTTTAGGCATACCAGAAGTGTATCCTTAACTGAGTTTTGCTTAGTGTCCTGGGAATACTTCTTATGTTGGATTATGCACTCCTGAGCTAGAAGAGAACATGCATGCAAGGGCACATGATATAAAAAAAGCTCTGATGCAAAAAGGTTCAGAATAGAGCTCTTAACAGAGATGTTTCCTACAGGCCGCCCTTGACACTGGCTTTGTTCACAAAAGCCCCATGATCTTACAGAAAAAGAATTTAGCATCTAAGAAGTTGATGTGTTTAGAAATGCAAATATCTTTGTCCCTGGCATTTGTGATGGCTTGTCAGATTTAGGTTGCTCTAAGTGTGTGAAAAAATACTCAGAAAAATGACCTCCTTTTGCTTTTGTTAATACAGTATCCCAAAATTATCTCTCCTGTTCTAGTTTCTACTTTGAGTCAAACCCAATTATCCCTGCAGCTTTCCAGCTGAATGAACAATATTTCAGGGGACTGCTCACCTATGTACACTGAAGCACAAATGCACACAATGCTCATCTGTCAATCAATAGGTTTTTAATAATTATGGTACACAAAGAAATATTGTAATCATGAAACAGGTTGTGTCTAAATCTACTCTGAACCCTCTTCATGCTCTCACAACCCTCAGAAAACTAAAGCAGATTTTGATCTACTTGTTGGGAAGGGGGTAATTTTGGCTTCAGTAAATCCTTGTGCTATTTGTTAAATGTTAAAACATCTCTCTGAACCTCTCTGATGAGGAAAGCAAGTAGGATTACAAACTGTCTTTTCTTTCATTCCCATCAGCTACTCAAGTATTTTTTTACAATGACATAGTTGACACCAAATCTATTCCTACCAGCATTAGTACAACATGCCCCAGCATAAGGAGAAATGTCCTTAAAGTTGTCCATCTCATGAATTGTGATTAAGAGCACATTTGCCACTTGCTGTGGATCAGGGTGTGGAGATTCCTGAGGGACCACTGACATCCAGTGTCTTAGGCCACCAGCTTTTTGTGATTTTATCCCTTTTCACCAACTGACCAGACATATTTATATACCACTGTTGTGGCTGCTAAACTGAAGGCACTGCAGGGTCCCTCCCCAGTGCCTGGCTTTCCCTGTGCTCAGTGACATAAGGACATAAGGAGACTCAAAGCAACTTGTCCTTTGCAGCCAGGCTAAGAAGCCTGGCCCCTTCTAAAGGCTTTGCTTTGTGACCCAAGGCCACAGACCCCTTTCAAGTGGCTCTCCTACTGAGGATCTTAGGGGAGAAGTGATGGATGCTGTGGCTTCTGAAGTTGTTATGGGTGTTTGGCCAAGGCATTGACATTAGTTATTTTCACCAAGTTTTTGCAAGCTATCAGAGAAAAAAACATTTAATATACTGCAGTGAAAGTGGAATTTCCTAGGTGAAATTTGTTACCAGTGTAACTCCATATAAATATATCAGCAGGGAATTTGCCCCACAGCCTTTTTAAAATACAAGAGTTTTCAGAAGCTTTTGGTGATGAAGACAGTTAAAGAGGCTAATTAAATAATAGCTCTCCTAAAGTCAACTGGTAATTGCCTTTGATATGGGAATTCATCTGTGCCAATAAGTAAAGCCTGCTGGGGAGAAAGTGAAATAAAAAGAAATAAAAGTGTCATGGCTACTGGCAGACAAGTAGAAAAAATTCAATAGCTTTGCTTGAAACGCACATTCACTGTTATAAATGAAGTTGAACTTTTCCCTCTCAGTTCTGGAATGGATTCTGTTCTACACATCCTGACCTGAGAAGAAAATTTTTGTTTTTCCTTTTGGACTTCTCCAAAATCATTATATTACCACTGTGTAATCGTTATCATTACAGCTTGAAATCTCATATCCATATACCAAGAAACAGCTTCCATATCTATCAGAGTGAAATGAAAGTATTTGGATCATGTACTAAATGTATGCACTTTATCTGAGCAATATAATACTCACTATTTTTCACTACACAGAACACAGGAAATCTACAAGGCCAATTCTGTAGAAGGTTCTAAACCACCTTTCTGAATCTGTGCCCTCTTGAATGTTTTCTGTCCACCATCTAGCTCTGAATTTTGTGCCCTGAAACAATTGCTGTAGCATTATGTAACAGGCATTACCTCTTAATAAAAAAATGCCTCACGAGGTGTTACCGCCACAAATTCTTTTGAAAAATGACATTCTCTTCTTAATAATGATCTTCTCAGCTGCATTTTAGAAGATAAAAATATAAAGCAATCTGTGCTTCAGTAATAATGATCTACTTATTTTTTATGTCTCCTTTTTAGTTAAATACTTTTACCCATGCATACGATTAAAAAGTCATCTTGCTGATCAGTTGGCTTTAGAGCTGCCACAAATTTTTCTTCCAGCAATGTGCAGTAGATGAACCTGAACAGTTTATACTGATTGAATGATAGTAAATGTTTTATTGATTGGACACATTATGAAAACACAGAATATTGATGGCAAGGACTGAATCAAAAAGGTTTTTTTTATGACAAATTGTTTTATGACAACAAAAGATTTCCTGAAATTGTTTTCAAAAGCTGCTAAGCCATTACAATAGAAATTGGTTATAATCCAAGCAAAGAGATTTAACACAGTTCTTTTTGCTTGGGATCTGATACAAGATTTTCAAAATCCCAAGTTACACCTTTAACGTCTAAAATTACATATTTTTTAGTCCAGGCTTAAGTTACCTAAATTCTAACTTTGAGTTTTTTCCCTGCTGATGGAGCAGCTCTTTCTAAAAAAAAACCAAACCAGTGTTCATTGTCTGAGCCAAGAAATGCTGTGTTGTAGCCCTGTGCTTGGGTAGTCTGCCCTGTGAACATTGTGGTTTGTCAAGTTAACCTTGGGGAAATCCAGATCCTGATAAAAACATTACAGAATTTACTTGTAGACAAGATTAAAACCAAGGGCAGAAAAACACCTATCAGGTACTCAGATTATCACCTCTGAGCTCAAATGGAAAACAAGGGTTTCTAGTCTAGAAACATTGCTACCTCATTAAAACAAAATCTCTGACAACAAGTGATTTATTAGTCACCAGAAATTTTCATTGCAATCTTCCTACTGTTTATCTTGTTTGTATTTTAAGAACTTTTTCAAGAAAAAACATTGCTAAATTATTAATTTTTTGCAGGTATGGATCTTTTGGGTTTTTATTTTCTCCATACTTCTGTAATTAAATAGGAAAAAAAATAAAAGTAGGAAGGCAGGTGCAAAGGAATAAAATATAGAGAAAGGAGCCTTAAGTCATATGGTATGGGAGAGTTTTTCCCAATATTGATTTTTTTTTTCCATTTGGTAAAAATAACCAGGAAATACTACAATGGTAAAAAACATTGTCAAAATAGGAAAATGATGCTGAAAGCTAACTCCAGTTCTGTTAGGCAGCCAGTGGTACAAAAAAGAGTTCCACTTTTGTTTATTGTTGTTAATTGTTGTTAATTGTTGTTTTCATCAAAATGTCTTTGAAAACTGACAATAATCTGTGGGGTGGCATAGGGGAAAATCTCCCCCATTTTCTTGCATTATAGATATATTTAAATGAAACACTGCTATGAGAATAAACACATCATAACCTGGGGAGACACAGCATAAAAATCCCTATAAAAACAGGGGTGAAAGACTCCCATCCTCTTTAATGATAGCTTGTTTCCTTCCTTCCTTCCCATCCTGATCAGATGGTCCTTCTAGTAACACCTCCACCCACCTCTCAGAGCTGCTTGTAATTTCCAGGGTTTCAGTGGAAGTCTGTCTCCCCTCCCGAGGGATTCTCTTCCTCGGTCCTGTCAGGCAGGATCAGCAGCTGGCTCAGAGCTTCAGCTGGATTCAACAGGGCAGCCCACTCAGTTCAGTTCCTGCCCTTCAATGCTCTTGAAAACTGCTGCTCCCTATCACAGCAGCCTGTGTGCTCTCTCCACAAAACCCTCTATCAGCTCTGTCACAGCTCTCACAGCAGAGCAGGCATCAGCTATCGCGGCAGCTGAACACAGCAGGTGTGTAAAAATAAACTCCACTTTTATCAGGTAGGAGCTCTTTGCCTTTCCCTTCTCTGAGCCCCAGAACTCAGTGCTGTGATGGGTCAGCTCTGGAGGAGCCATGGGTGGTTGGCCCATGCAAAATGAATGCTCTTTGTCAGCACGTCTCCACTTCATGAATGTATGATACTTTCTGCCCTTCAGTCTCTGAACAGGATTTGTTAATCAATACCACAAGGCTCTTTTGCAGCAAAAGAAGACTGGAACTATAAATTCTTCAGTATTTTTCACCTGTTTTTGCAAGAACCAGTGTTATAAGAATTGTGCTTTGTGGTTACATAGGGTGAGTCTGTTTGTTTCTACAAGACTATTGCAATCATAACTTCAGCAAAACCATATTACAGTTTTAACAGCCCAGTTGACCTAAACACTAATTTTCTCAGTACCTTGAGTGTTGAAATGTCACATACTATTTTCCTGCACAGAACTGAAGCTTTTCTAAAAAAATATGGAAGGATATACCCAAATAATCCGCATTGGATAATTTCATCAGTGATTAAATGATGTCTCTTTTATTGGCTGATTTCTCCTAGGCCCCATTTGGAAGGTGAGGTTGAAAGACTAACATCCATCTGTAGCTGGTGCACACTGAAGAACTGGTATTCTCTTTTTCTTACATATTACTCAAATTTATCCCCAGATATACTTACCTACAGAAAGAATTGTTTTACAGTGTTTCAGGTCTCTGAATTGAAAAGATAATAAGGCAGCAGCATCTCTTTTACTTCAGGGAGGTGCAGTTGTGAGTGATAGGAGTGAGCCCACTGAGCTCTAACATCAGTTAATTCAATTGCAATGCAGGACTCGTCTAAGTGAAGTGAACAGAAGCCTGTAAATGCCAGCTCACAGTCATCTTGCTGCTTCATTTCCTTGCACTCACTGCACTTTTGCAGGGGGTTTGTGAAATGGGCAAGAAACATCAGAAACATGAAGGAAGAAAAAGAGAAAGGGGCATTCATTTAAAAAAGTAAAATGATAATTAATGAGTATTGAAGAGAAGCAGTCAGGGGCCTATAAACCCAATATCCCATCATTAAGGAAGGCAATTCAGTTACAGAGAGTGCACAGGCAATTACATTCTTGCCAAGGGACCCTGAGGCTATTAATGGAAATATTTACCTGACACTGCGTGTTTGTTTGCTACTTAAAAAAGAATAAACACAAAATCAAACTTTTAAAAGGACATGACAAATTTCTATATACACTAAAATCAAAGGGGAGAATTTACAGTTTTAACAATACCAAATTAAAACATATTGTTATCCTGAACTGTACTTTATTTTTCCACAGTGTAATTGCTGAAGTGTATGAGTTGAATATTCAGCTAGCATATAAAGAAAGCACTCATTTGTTTTGACTGTCAAAGTTTTAAAAATGGCTTATTTCTGATATTTTAATCTTGGGACATATGTAGTTCTTGTTGTAGGATGTGCAATTGCTTGGGAAATAGTTATAAAAATAACTTCAAAGAACAGAAACAGAGCACACTGATTTAGAGGCCTCACGAGTGCAGTTTTCTGGATATACGTAGACAAAATGTTGACATTTATCATTCCTGAGGTTTTTCTCACATTCAGACAATTTGTCATTATTTGTACCCTGAGCAGGAATCAGCTTCTAAGCATTGCACATAAGAAACCCCAAAACAGGACCTGTTTTAGAAACATCAAAATCTCCCAGAATCCCAGCTCCTGCAGAGATTAAAACCTCCTTCTCAACACTGTAGCACAGACAGTGAGAGGTTTCTGCACTGAATGTTTACAAATAACAGGAACTTAAGGTAAGCAATAAAATATAAGGCAAAAGATTTCATCTAGAAATTGTTCTGGCCTTTAGCTAGAATCATAGACTCATTTAGGTTGGAAATGACCCTTAAGATTGAGTCCAGCCATTAACTCAGCACTGCTGAGTCCACCACTAAACCATGTCTCTAAGTGCCACATATACACATCTTTTAAATTCCTCCAGGGTGGTGACTCAACCCCTTCCCTGGGCAGGCTGTTCCAATGCTTGGTAACCCTTTACATTAAGAAATTTTTCAGAATAGTTGGTCTAAACCTCTCCTGGTGCAACTTGAGGACATCTCCTCTTGTCCTTTCACTTGTTACCTGGGAAAGGAGACTGACACATCCACTGAAAAATGGTCAATTCTGCAATATCTTCATCATCAAATAGCAAACTCAAAAGTTTTTAGAGGTACTTCAGTGGAGTTAGATACAAAAGTAGACACTGATGATGCATACTGCAACCATCACCACCTCAAGTCATTTAAAACAAAGCCAGAGGGCAGATGAACTCCTTAGTGTGTGGTACCTCAGCAACTATCTTCAAGTTTTTATTATATAATGATCTAGGATCTTTATTATATAATGCTCTAGGACTTCTGTAGCACTTTTCTTTGCTCATAAATTTCAAATGTATTTATGAATTAAGTAATATTGTGCACATCCTGTGCATGAAAGGTTCAAAGGTTCAAGAGCTCAAACCATATAGCACTCTGGGCTAGAAACCAGCTATGGAACTAGATAAAAATCCTTGTCCAAGGCTTGATAATTTCTCCATTTGCTGTTAACTTCTTATGAAACAATGCTAAAACTTTTGGGCCCAGAAGTAACACTTTAACCTTACACCTTTATCAAAGGTTAAATAAAAGTGATGGGATTTAAAAGAATTTTGGAGTCACCATCATGACAGAAGAGAGTCTCAAAGGATTTTCTGAACTTTCTGAAGCCAGGTGGAAGTGCAGATGATATCAGGTTCTTTTAAGATACACTGGAACTTCATAAAAGCAGTGGAGATGAGCAGAAAGAAATGGGTTTGATAACTAAACAGAACAGTGCATTTATCAGCTGTAAGCAATGGGACCTCCACTCTGTTGATCCCATGAAGAAACCTAGGGAGGAACAAATGAAGCTGTGGCTTCGTCATGCTGTTGATTCACCCTTGCCTCACCCACGTGGGCTTCAGCTGCCTCAGTGGTGTCCACAGACCAGAGACTCCAGCAATCTGCAGTAGATTTGGCCCCAGGAACCTCATTTCTTTCTTGGGTAGACACAGAGAGGAATTATATACTTTGTATTGTACTTCTGCAAGCTACATCGAGGATTTTATGGTATGTTAAGAGCATTTTCTGTCCCTGTGATATATATAGTGGCAATCAAATAACAAACCTTATAACTAATATACAGCTGTATTGCCATGCCCTACATTAGCATCTGCATTGTAGTCATGGAGAAACATTACTGGCATTTTGAAAGGAAGAAAAGGAATTTCAATTCCAGATGTGACTACATATTCAAAAATTCTTCAGCTAGCCCCTGATCCTCTGAAATGCCACTTCTACAGAAAGGTCAGACACTTTCCATGCAAAAATGAGTGAGGAATGAAGCAACATGTATCATGCCAGAGATTTCCCACTGCTGAGGCTTTAAATAAAGTCTTCAGCTGTTATGGAAATATAGTAATTTCCTCATTGTTTTCATCCCACCCACAGCAGCTATGGTGTGACTTGATGCTTTATGAACTACATTCTTCACCATTTCAGAGGCAGTAGGTCAGAAAGACACACTTGACCTACTGGACATGAATGTAGTTTGTTTTACTTGGGAAAAACACACAAACAAACCTAAAACGATATTTTGTCTGGAGTTCTAAAGAAAATGCCTATGAAATACTTGTATGTGTATGTGCCTCTACAGTGCTAAGAACTGGGGGGGAGGGGTGGGGTGGGATTTAGCAGGAGAGGGAACAAGGTGTAGAGCTCTCTAGTTACTAAATTAATTTTAAACAAAGTAAAGGTTTGTGCCCTGGATCCAGCCAAATGTGTGTTAGACAGAATTTGCAGATATAAAATTTCTAGAGATCTGAAGGTTCAAATGGCTTAAGGATTTTCCCACATGTAAAAATATATGTGCCTCTTTCTGTAGGCTATAATTTTGATCCTATATGGATAGGATATTAGGACCTTTCTTTTGTTTATTGCTAGGAAGAAACAGGTCTTAGAATCATAGGCTAATTCAGGTTGGAAGGGGGCTCAGAATGCCTCGAGTCCAAGCTTGGGCTCAAAGCAGGGTCACCTGTGAGGCCAGACCAGGTCACTCAGGGCATTGCCCACTCGGGTCCTGAAAACTTCTGAGGACAGACAATGCAGCCTTTCTGGGCAAATGGGATATTTTATTACATAACACATGAAACCTCAGCCATAAGTAAATGCATTGAGTTAACTGAGTTGTGCTTGATGAATTAGACAATGAAATGGTTAATTTGCATCCTAAATTCCTAATGTTTCTTTAATATGTTTATTCCTATTTTTTTTCCTACCTTATCAAAGTGGAAAAGGAAAAGCTATTTTTGTAGTCCTGTAAAATACCTTATGTTTGTTTCCCCTGTGACGGAGGGAAAAGAGCACGATTTCTGTGAGTAATTAATAGTAACTGTTACCCAGCAGAAATCTACTTAACACACAAAATGTTATGACACTTTTTGTAAACATTGTAACCTGAGGGCAGCCTCAACCTATGTGACCATCAGTTATCCCTAGCTGGAAATGGCAGAATTAGTTAAGAATGAATTGCTGCTGAGGTTCCTTTTCAGGTTCCTTTTCCTTTCATATTTTTTACGCATGACTACCTTTTTTTTTTTTTTTTTTCCTTTAAGAATAGATTTGGGGACAATCCCATTCCTTACTGTGAAAAGTATGAGTTTGATAGACATTGACTGGCACTTCTGAAGGTGGTAAACACTGTCAGGAACCCTCCTCTGTAGAAAACATACACCTGGAACTCAAGTTCCCTCTGCAGTCACAATTTTGCCTGAGAAATATACACAGAGTAGCCCCAGATATTTGTTCCCAACAGTATTTCCAATTAGGGCATTCATCATGTCTAGTGTTGGAATAATGTATGCTATTTCTTGAGTCTTAAACATTTATTTTTCATTGAGTTTCCAGGTAATTTCTGTATTATTGAAGATATAGGTTCAGTAACCTCAAGGGAGATGACCTTCAAAGTCTGAGAAAAATCTAATCTAGTGATCCAAACTGTATCCTGAGAGACCTGCACTAAAAGAAATGGGATATATGAAAGATCCCTGGGGTTATAATTATTCCTGTACTTCGCCAGGAGTACAGAAAAAGTCCACTCCTCTGGGGTAGAAGTCATAGGTCAGTTATGCCCTGAGGGTACTTGTTCAACATGCAATAAAAACAAGAATCTAGAAATGGTAGTGTGAATCCAGAGCTGGTGAATAAAACCACAGAGTCCTTAAAGAAATGGCAGCAATATCAGTGCTTCCCTGCAAACTCCAGGTAATACCTTTCTTTTTCCTTATTCTGCAATATCCAAACTCCATGAGCTCCCTACCAGATGGGGACAAGCAAAGGAGAAACACATTGAGTTTGTGTTTCCTGGTGTGTAAGTTCTTTGGGCCTATGGCAGTCACAGAGGCAGAAGCAGAACTTTAATGCACAGGTGGGATTTTATGCATTGGAGTTAGCAGGGGCCTGGCAAACAGTAGTGGGTTTGCAACTGGAAAGATCCACATAAACCAGAAGGTTTTTACAATCCACCTACCTAAATGCCATTAATCTTTTAGTTTCTCATCAGATAAAAGGGCATGGCAGTCACTCCTTAATGCACAAAGGCACTGACAGACTAAGTATAACAAGTTATGAAGCATTTAGATACTGTGATAATGGAGCTGAGCTGAGTGTCCATAAACCCAGGGGCCTGAGCTGCCAGGGTCCAGGAGCCTGGAAGTCTCGGCTTCCTGGCACCTCACCCAGCAGTCTGCCCAGGAGCCAGGCAGCCAAGCCAGTGGGCAGCCAGGCCCCCAGGAGCTGATTAAAGCCCTCCTGGGTTCCATTAGACACAGGGTAAAACAGACACATTCTTTAAAGAACAATCAGATTTCATCAAACTGTGTTCTTTTTTTTTTTTTTTTTTTACGGAAAAACATGCCATCCAGGAATCTTTAATCACTTCTATTGCTAATTGTGCTGTTAAAACAACACATCATATTTCTCTGATGTACCATGTGGCAAATCCGAAGTAGCGTCTGATGGATTGACTAAAAGTCTCCCTTTAATTACCTACAGAAATTGCTGCTGATGTAAACAAATCAGTGCCAACCTTAGGGAATGCACATTTATAGACACTCTGAAACTCTGCACACAAGCATTTATTGGTGATAAAACAGCATGCCTTGGAGTCAGTCAAGAACTTGCAGTAACTCCTGTTACTCCATGTGCTCATATATGGCACAGCACCACATGGAAGCACCTCGTGGGCTCTTCTGGAGAGCTCTCCCTGCACAGCTGAGAGGAGGAAGGTGTCACCTACCCTCTGTAGGTCAGACACTGAGGCACAGCATGGAAAGGCACAGCAAGCACAGGCTGTGTATGGCAGCCAGATTGAAAGTGAGGGCTAATTTAAAGGGTGCAAAAAGGGACCAGAAAGGCAAAGTGAGAGTGTCTGCTATAATGTGAAATGATTCAATAAACATATTTTCATCCTCTAATCTTTGCTGGACACTTGAAACTGCTCCTCTCAGTGCAGCTGCAATGGCCCAACAGAACAGCCCCACACACTGCAGCAAATCTGATCAGAGGCATGCCAGAGTAGATGGTCTCAGATAGGGCATCCCCACCAGAGACAAGATTAAACCTTTTTCTTAGTTCAGCTGTGGTGTTTTCTTTTAAACTTTACCTGAAGTGACTGGGGTTTTTCAGGATTTCTAATATTCCTCCAAGTATTTGACATGTGTTTGCTTTCCAGATAGAGAATGTCCTTGTGGAACAAGAGTGTTAGTCTATTGAAAGATAAAAATCTCAATCAAATAAAACATTTATGTGCCAAAAGGAAAGGCATTTTAGCTGCATCACCTATATAAATAGCCTATCAGTGGAAGCACTCAGCGAGGAAGTGGGAGACCTCAGTATTAATTTCTTACTCCAGCAGATGAGGTTGAAAGGGATGTTGTGCTGAAAATGTTCCACTACAGAGCAAATAATTTGCAGTGTTGGATCAAAGGCATAGAGAACAAACCCAAGAGAAGCATGTCCCTGCAGCCCAGGGTGACCCTGTCATTGAAGTGTGCTGTATATCTTGGAACCAGACAGGTTACCCTGATCCATGTCACTCACGAGACATCACACCAAAAGACCTACTTCCAGCAGCCTGCTTTTTAATGAATTAGAGGAGACTTAACAGAGTTAATGGAGGCAAATATGAATCCTCATTTTATTCCTGTTGTCAACAGGGTGAGAAGCTTTCCCTGTCAGCAAAGAACTATCAGGAAAGAGCATCATGCAAAATGAATGACTGCTGTACACAAAAATGCTGAAAGACAGCTAATTGATTGATGTAGCAGGCAGCTACATTTCATTTGTATCCTTTACATTCAGGATCTTTAATAAAGCATTTTTGTTAAGGGAGGTACATATAGACAAATTGAATTAAGTGCTGGTCTACTTTTCATTAGATTTTTCAGACAAGTGTAGTAAAGAAAATCGCTTTACAGCAGGAGGCTACCTATTGACAGAAAACCTTTTTTTTTTCTAGTGTAAACAGTATCATTGGTGCAGTCTATTTAAAATAAGCTTCTGCAGCTTTGCATGGATTTCTGTTTTACAAAAGAAGGAAAGGGGAAGGGGGAAGAAAGATTGGTATCATGATAAGGTGTTAGGTCAGGACTAAGACACCAGGTTTTATTATTACTATTTTCCATGCCTCTCTGTCTTTTTTTTCCTGTAAGATATTGACAATCTTTCTCTACCTTATCAACTGTTGTGCAGTTGAATTAAAAAATGTTTGGGATAGTGAAGAACATGCGCCAGAGGGGAGATAAACAGCTTAAAATGTCTTCTGTCACACTCCAAGGGCTGCCACTTCAAACAAAGGCAAAGTACCAGCTGTAGGTGTTTCCTCAGTTCAGATCAAGTGTGAGAGTCACTGTGAGTTGAAGACACCTCAGTCTTTCCCACAAAACCCAGTAACAGTTATCAGGCCACTGGAGGACTGGGCATCTGGCACAAAGATCTGGACAAGGCTCCAACTAATTTGCCACTTTTTGCTTCCTCAAGAAGCAGTATTTGTACTGATTCCATGTTTTCTACCTCCCTAATTCCTTCTTAGGAGTCCAAAGTGATTGGTACCCACAAAATTGAAGCCAGCTCCATTAACAGAATAGGGTCTAGGTATATTTTTCAATATACCTGTGACTCTTCAAACTGCTGATTATTCTTTTCTCACATGACTTAAGTGTTCAACTCTCCTACTTCTGCCCTGAAACAGAGATGTGCAGGGTGTATAATACGATCTGATGCTTTCTGCTAAAACTAGACTATATTCTGTGTAGCATTACTGATGCTACATAGTCCAGGTGCCAAACTGTATTTTTGGCTTAATTTCAAGGACAAGAGACAAATTTAAGCTTGGTGTTGAACACTGAAGTGAGCAATCCTATCTCTGCTTTCTCCTGTGTCATCTTTTGTAATGGTCCACCTGACCCACAGATCTGGAAGACAAATTAACATTTCCTATTGTGTAATGAAAAGGGCAACTTCCTCCACTGTACTTGTCTACAGTAGAAAGAAGGCATGGAAATATTAATGCCCTCGGTGTTGTGGGTAGCCATTTCCTCATGCACTCTTCCCCCTCCAAATTAAAGCTTTTTCTCTGAAGCATCTAGTTGCTTTCTGCTCACCAACAAGGTCATAAAGAGCAACCATAAAAAAACCCTCACAGATAGCATCTGGTCTTCCTATTGCACAGCTTGTAGATATTCTCTCCTTGAGAGCAGTCATAGTTTAAGGTCAGAACATTCTCCTGAAATGCATTCCATTACCAACAGTTCCTAAAAAATTCTTACAATTCTCAGATGCTGTTCTAGACAATACCAACCCTCACAGACCAACAGTTTTCTTGTCTGAAAAACAGATGCAATCACATAATGCTCTTCACACAGCTTATACTGAAAATACTGAGTAGGGTTTGTACTCCTGGTTATATAGTCAAAAAACATTAATCCACATCTTCTATGGGTTTGAACTGTAGTCAAGAGTTAAGTAAAGAGAATTGCATTCCTTGTGTTCTACATTTACACACAAATGTTTGCTTTAATTCCTCAGGCACACTCACTGAAAAAGAGGCAATGTTTAAGGAAGCTCCTAAAGCCCTGCCCACAGTGAGTATCTTCCCGGTTCACAAGCAAATTCCACTCAAGTTTCCTGGGATTACTCACGAAGCAGGATACAGGCCAATGCGTGCAAAGCTGCATGCAGACTTTCACCTCAGATCTGCTTGTCAGCCATCACCAGCGCTCTTGCAGCAACATCACTCTTCTGAACGGAGATTGCACAGAGCAACAAGGGCCTGATTCTTATTTCAGACAATGATTTAAAGCTGTGATCCTGTCAAATCTCCTATTTATAAGGCCCTTTTCCATCTGCCTCAAGCCCTGAAGAGGCTAATTCTGCACTTCTCACTCATGCAAAACTCCCACAGAGGTGGCTGAAGGACAGCAGCATTGAGTTCTCATCCCAGCTAAGTTACACTGCTCAGTATTTCAATACCCAACAAAAACCAGCACTGTTCAAAAAATCGATTTTGAAAATGAAACATCAGCTTCTCACTTAAAACTGACAGAAATTTTTCTTCATGGTGAAATGAGAAAATGAAGAGTTAAAGATCAGGTACTTGTTAAAATCAATATGGCTTAGTAGCAATATTTCATTCTTTTACAACAGTAGAGTGAGTGTTTCAACCAGTTTATCATGTCTGATCAAAGAAACAACTCAGCACATTTTAAACATACTGTCTCCCTTTTTCTTAAGCAAAGAACTATTTTTCTCCTGTATATGCTATTAGCCAACTTACAGTTGACGTACAACCACAGTGTAAGCAGCAGAGCTGAAAAGTTTTTATGAAAAGTTGACACCACAGTATGTTACAAATCCAAGTCTTCAGCTATTACAAGTAATAAGAGAACACTGTATTTAAAAAAAAGTAAAGCCCCGTTTTACTTGAAGCATATTCAGTAGTTACATTAAAAACAATTTTCATAGAAACCCTGTATTCACTAATTTAGAGGGAAATGCACTTAAAAGGGGTGTAAACTGCACATCTTTATTGATGAATATTAGGTTTTATTTATGTCAGAAGAAATAAAATCCTCTTGAGGCATTGAATCAGATGAGTAACTGTGATAATAAAAATTAAAACCATAGAAATACCCTGGGTTTAACTATGTTGCTGCACATAAATATTCAGTGTTTGCATCAATCCCTTTTAAACATTTGGAAGTGCAAAACAAAATAGAAACATTATTTCTTTAATGTTTATAATGACCACAGAATACTTTTACTGCAAAGAACTTACTTTTAAGGCACATCAGTCATTCCATATATACTTTATGTTCTATAAACTCGGACTGTCACTTAAATTTCATTTTCATAGACTGCTCGAATTTTAAAGAATTTTTCAAGGAAAGTAAAAAGAGGAAGGACTGTGTTTACAGGCCACAAAGCTCATTTCAAAAACAGTGCAACAGTGAAACCACTGTGAGTCTGCAGACTGGGGAACCCCTCTAAAGGAGTATTAAGTGACAAAAACAAACCTTCATTTGGCAGGACCAGGTACCTCTAATGAAGCTGTCCAGGAGCTCAGAGGTAGTAGCCAGGTACCATATGTTGCTTTGGTTGCTCTGGTGATTATATAGTTTCTTCAGAGTAAACAAACCTGAACTTTTTAGCTACATGTTACCTACAAATAACGCGAGCTTGTTTCAGTTCTTCTCGATGTAACATTAGTAAGAACTCTCCATTTTGCAAAAGAGAAATGGCTTGTAAT
This sequence comes from Rhipidura dahli, assembly GCA_013399225.1. Lineage (NCBI taxonomy): Eukaryota > Metazoa > Chordata > Aves > Passeriformes > Rhipiduridae > Rhipidura > Rhipidura dahli. Next base: position 2,935,632 of record VXAC01006823.1, on the reverse strand, counting down.
TTCCTCCTCTCAGTTGCTATTTTTAATTCTCCTTTATCTCAGGTATACATTTGCACCAAATCATTTCTTATTTAAACAAAGCTCAAATCTTTTCACACTCTGGGCCTTATTTCAAGAAAGCATCCAATAAATTACGGATTTAGGACTTTGAAAATATCTCAGTTGTTTCTTTAGAAAAACCAAGCAAACTTCTAATGCATTTAGTGCAATCATCTAGTCCCTACTTCAGCAGAACTCTCACTTGAATTTGAGTTAAATTATCTATTGAAGGAACACCAGAACCTGTCACTGACAGTCTCCTTTTCCAGGGTTAAGTGACCCAAATACTTATTATGAAAAACTTATGAAATAAAGTGACTGCTTTATTCTTTTTTTCCTTATGCTACAGAGATTTCAAGAGAAGAGAGGCTACAGACACCTCCCAGACAGAACAGAGGGAGTAAGGAAGGGGATATCTGATGATTCTCCAATATAGATTCAGTTCAGCCGTTTTAAGAAGCCTGTCATATGTGATTAGATTTCTTTTTTTTTCTTTTTCCCCAGAACTGTTTGCTGTGGAAAGGTTCATCTTAGGCAGGTGCCAAATCCTGCTGCTTATGGAAGGAGTGATAAACATAGAAAGGAGCAGTATTTGCTCCACAAACAGAATACACACCTTGCAGCAGCACAGCTGAAGAAGGAATGAGAATGCTCAGATCACTCCTACACTTGGTATGCCTTCAGTGATGAACGTTCAGACACCAGTCCCTGTCTCTCACTTTCTTCACTGCAGTTTATGACATTTTATAAACCCATGGGAAATACAGTTTGCTTTAATAACATTTCAAACTATTCTCCCCTCTTTTGCCCCTCCTCCTGACAAAATCCTCTAAAACCGTAAGCTAGAAATGCAAACAGAAGAAGGAAAAGCAAGCAACATTAACACTGAAGGTCTGGAACAGCTAAACCTCCTTTTGAGATTTGCTCACATACACCACTGACAATCTGCAAAGTATGCTTCTCATTAAAAAATAAATATAAAGGATTTAGTTGCTCTAAGACTGTAAATACAAAGGATTTAAAGACCTTAGTAGTGGGGTGATTGCTCTTTCTCTGATAACCAGCATATCAGAGTATCTTCAACTGCCTGTCTGAGAATGAGGAGCATGCATCCAGCCCTGAGATTAGCCTTTGAAGGGAGACTGAAGAAAAGGGGAGGAAAAGTTGCCCTGGGCACACTAAAGTGGAAACTTGAATTTCTTTTTTTTTATTTTATCTCAAAAAATGTAAGGTGAGTTGATCAGAATGTTTTGGGTTTGTTTTTTTGGTTTTGTTTATTTTTTTTTGTTTGTTTGTTTTTTCACTATCAGCTCCAGGACAGCAAAGTCCTTAGGTCATTTATCTGAGCAGGATGGAGCAGGAATCTAATGCCTGGTGTTCCAGCAGGAGGAAATGAGGTCATGGGGTATATATGCTCCTTTTCATACTTCATGAAAACCTGTGAGACTCCCAGGTTTCTCCCACTGAATAATCAAAAACTATGGGAAGATAGGAAAAATATCTCCCATCCACCTCTATAGGCAAAGACCCCTCCAAAGGAAAAGAAAACCCCATTCTTTGATTTCATCCCTTGTGCAAAATCATGATTCAGAAGGGTTTAACAGTACAAAGGTTTATTTAGAAAAGAGTTTGGATTGTTCTTTAGGGGTTTTTTGGCAAACATTTAAACCCTTTCATAACTCAAAACACTGTCAGTGCCTGGTACTTTGCACCTTCCTTCCCCACATAAGCAGTAAAAGCCAATTTCTTACTGGGACAAATCCACCATGGGCCCCAGCTGCCCTATTTATAAATACTTGAATCTCCAGTACCACTGCCACTTAACCCTTTCCTCTTGATGTCTCTTTTTGTTCTCCCACAAAATTCCAGAGCCCATGAATGCTCACTGCCTTCCAAACTCTGTGTCTCAGCCTGTTTTCCTCTGCAGGCTCCCAGTGCCCTCTGTCAGGGTTCAAAGACAATCACTCCCTCCCCATTCACCCCTCCACACTCCAGCACTGCTCCCCCAGCACCATGTCACCATTCTGTACCACGGTGAATGCCCTCAGCTTCCCCAACACCATCCCTGTCCCCGACAGCATCACCCCGCTCCAGCGAGGGGGTGAGCCATCTTCCTTCTCCCTAAGCCCAAGCCCCACGTTCTCTTCCCTCCCTTCTTTTCCAGCACTGAGCCTTCTCTTTTAACTCTACTCCTGCTGGAGGCAAATCCATCCCTCTAGCTCAATGCCGGAAGTTCTTCTTCTTCTTCTTAAAAAGAATATGTTTAAAGGACCTGCGGAAGTCCTGGTTGAAGATGGTGTAGATGACTGGGTTGAGGGAGCTATTGCAATACCCAATCCAGAAGAAGAACTTGAAGAGAGTCTCGGGGACCTCACATGCCTCCCGGCAAATACCATAGAGGCTGTAGCTGAAGAAAAAAGGGAACCAGCAAACTACAAAGACCCCCATGACCACGGCCAGCACAAAAGTGAAGCGCTTCTCCCGGGCCTGGGCAACTTTCTTACGGCAGATGCTGCTACGCTTCCGGCGACGGCGGTATGAGAAGAACTGCATGGAGCGATTGCTGGCACGGGACAGACGGCTACTGGAGTGCTTGGAGGAGTAGGAGTAGGAGAAGGACTGGCTCTTGCTTTTGCGGCGATGCTCCTCCCGGCTCCGCCTCCGCCTGCTCTCTGAGGTGCTGCTCTCCTCCAGCTCAATGTCCTCCAGCTCAGAGGCTTTGCGCCAGTGGTGCACTGAATAATGTCCATTCTCTCCCAGCTGCATTCTCAGGGACGTGCAGCCGCCAGCAGCGCGGCTCAAGCCGTTCTCAGTCTGGGAGGACCCCTCTGGCATCGTACGCTTCTCAGAGAGGGTCCTGGTCCTTAGCTTGGCCACGCGGTAGATGCGGATATAGACCAACACCATAATGAGGCAGGGGGCAAAGAAAGAGCCAATGCAAGAAGAAAGGATGTACCATGTCTCGTCATTGAGCTTGCACTGGGGAAAAACATCTCCTTCAGGGTCCCGGTACACGGAGATCAATGGCGGGAAGGAGATGATGGCTGAAATGAGCCACACGGTGAGGATGATGGCCTTGATCCGCCGGGGTGTCCGTTTGAGGTTGTACTCCACCGCCTGTGTGACTGACCAATACCTGTCGAGACTGATGGCGCACAGGTGGACAATGGACGAGGTACAGAAGAGCACATCCAGCGCCAGGTAAATGTTGCACCAAGCCTTGCCGAAGTACCAGTAATTCATAAGCTCGTTGGCTAAGGAGAAAGGCATGACCAGGGTAGCCACCAGGATGTCCGCGCTGGCCAGGGACACCAGGAAGAGGTTCTGGGGGGCTCTCAGCGCCCGGCTGGTGAGCACAGCTATCACCACCAACACGTTGCCCACGATGGTAAAGACGATGAGGAAGCCCACCACCGCCGCCAGGCTGGCTACGGCCGCCGGCGAGTAGGGGGAGGGCGGCTGCAGGAGGGCCGAGGAGGACGGCGAGGCGGGGGGTAGCGCCAGGGACTCGTTGGGGGAGCCCAGGCTCGTGTTCACCAACAGCAGCAGATCCATGGTGGGTGTGCGGGGTGCCGGCGTCCTAGAGAGCCCGGCG